>JAYMFT010173079.1:0-12189 GCA_038088735.1 Panulirus argus
CTCTCTCTCTCTCTCTCTCTCTCTCTCTCTCTCTCTCTCTCTCTCTCTCTCTCTCTCTCTCTCTCATCTATCTATCTTTCAATCAATACATGTTTCCCCACCACCTGCCGTATTATCCAAATATATGAAACATCAGAAGCAGTCCATTTACATCAAATAATCACGTCTTTCCGACCAGGAACAGACGATGAAAAGGCCGCATTCGCTCACATCCTTCTCTAGCTGTTACGTATGTGCAATGCTCCGAAACTACAGCTTCTTATTCCACAACCAGGCCTGGGGGTTAGGCTACCTGGCTGCCACACACTTGGACCGGGGTTCGATTCTTGGGGTTTAATGGTAAAGAGGTTCTTATGTACCCCAGCCTAAGCCAGGTGCCCATTTTATCGACCAGCCCTTTTGATAGGATGGACACCGAGGTTGATTATGGACCGGCTGCCACGACCAGGATACAAACCTATGCGGACTGGGTGGCCCGGGAATGCACCATGGTCAGCAACGCTAACCGCTGCATCACCTCCCTTGTCTTGAAGGTCCGCAGAATCCCCTCCAACCATCTTCTTAGAAGAGGCAACGGTTGAAGGTCTTCAGTGACTACGTATCACTACGAGGTCTTTCACAATTTTGTTCAGTCGTGCTATAACGCGGCTTCTGTTCGGTCGGTATATTGTACTGTACTGAGGCTCGTCGTCGTTCTCCACACGCCGAAGGAGTTGGAACTCAGTCGCATTGAAAAGCATGTTGATTTCTGTTTGCCCGGTGAACTTGTTTATGTTAGTTTGAAGTTTATCAGTGTTTTCTGCTGACGATATTTTGGTACTTATTCTAGTATTTCTGCAATGGATGATATGAAACTGTGATTCATATTTGTTTCAGTGTAAGATATAAGGATGAGCATCATAGCCAGATATATTATGGATAATACAGAAAGCTTATAACATAAATCGAAGTAGATTATATACGTCAGTCACCATTATTACCGTTGATTAATCATAAGGAACGGTTTTCGAACAGAAGAAAAATTCCTTTTGCTGTTATATGTCTACGAAGAACGAATGTCCAGTAACAGAATAAGCTTAGGCAGCTGGAGCGTTCCAGGAGCAGTGATCGAAGACATTACAATACATCACTGTTGAGAATGTTGAGGCTTCGGCTGGTCTACCGTGTTCCTGCAACACATTCTCCTCATGTGAATATTTGAAACATCGAGTAAAACAGCACCAAAGATCGATCACCAGGCGGGACAACTGCACTACAGAAACCTTTCGTCCTCCCACACACACACACACACACACACACACACACACACACACACAATGAGAAAGAATTTGACAGTGAACCGCAAGGGAGACTGGTGTAGAGCAGAAGTAAAGGGAAGACTCTTTTGATGAACAGAAGATTAATTTAGTCAAGGGGACAAAGGAGGCATGTCAGGGGAGCCTTTCCGAAATGGGATGAGGCTACCAGTGGCGTGCCGCAGGGGTCTGTCTTGGGACGAGCACTATTCGTGATCTTTGTGAGTGACTCACCAGAAGGGATGGACTCCGGAACCTCAGTATGTTTCAGACGATGCAAAGGTCTATCATATGGGAAGTGAAAAGCGGGGAGGATCGCATCAGCTTGCAAGACAACCACGTATCATATTCCAGATTTGGTTTGATATGTGGTTGATGAAATTTTATCCGAGTACATGTAAAGTAATGAGTATTGGTCGCAGATGAAGGAGTCAGTACGAATATTATCGAGCAGGAAATGAGCTCCAGGAATCTGTGTGTGAGAGGGACTTGGTATTTGACATCCTTAACCTGTCGCCGGAGTCCCATATTAAGAGAAAAGTAAAGGAGATAAATAAATTGTCTGCTAGCAAATATTAGAATAGCATTCAAGTTTATGGACAAGGAAATATTCAGCAGGCTGTTCACATTCTGCTTTTAGCTAGAACTAGAATATGCCTCTCAAGTTTGGTCACCGAACCTAAAGAATAACAAACAACAGAGAAGGTCCAGAGCAGGGCATCACATATATTATACTGGATTTAAGACAGCTGAGTTACAGGAGAAAGATTAGAAGCCTTGAATTTGCCTACCAAGGAAGAGAGAAGAGCTAGGGGTGGCCTGATCACAACCTTTAAGATTTTAGATCAGCATGATGATGTACATAATGAACAGTTCTCGGAAAGCTGTAGGGATATAACAGCCAGAGGTTAGAACATAAAATTGAAAAGAAACTAGTTAGAAAGGAAATAAAGATGTACTTTGATAGTAAAGGAGTACTGGATGAATGGAATAGACTGAAGGACAATATAGTAATTTCGGACAGCATACAGAAGTTTAAAAAGTTGTACGATAGTGGCCAATGTTCAAGAGGCGGGGCACCACGAGCCTTCTTAGGGCACTGCTTGACGTCACGACCCACCAATCCATCAGGCTTGTGTTCGGTTTCCAGACGGGGCATTTGGCTCAAAGCGCTTAATTCGATGAATGAGTGCACGGCGTAAGCTGGTGTGTGTGCGTGCGTGCGCTCGATTACTATCTGTGTATTACGAGGAGAGAGTTGTACATTCGTTTGTGTGTGTGTGTGTGTGTGTGTGTGTGTGTGTGTCTGTGTCTGTGTCTGCATATATACATAGGAGTAGAGACATGGTACATATATTTAAGGTTAAGAGAGGGGCAAAACGAGCGTAAACTCTCTCCTCGTAACGTTTAAATAGAAATCACTGACACACACACACACACTCGACCATGGGACCAGAACGGACACTGAGTCAGTGGTGTCACACTCTTTCTAATCTCTCCTTCTGTTCATTCCCTCTCTCTTCCTGTTGATGGTAATGCTTCCTTTGTCCCTTGTCTATCAAACTGACGTGGTGATCCGTGATAGCATTGATATACCCTGCGTTTGCATGTACTTGTGCATAAACGAGACAAGTGCAGGACTTATACACATGCGGAAGACCATACGAATAGTTAGGTGTGGATCCCAGACTACAAGCTGTACAGATGGGACAGGATGAGAAGATCATATAGAGTTGGGCTTTATATAGTAGATGCTCTTATAACAACTGAACTCCTTTAAATGATGTGGTAGAAACACTCTTTGTCAAGATTGAAAACCCAAACCTGGTCATTGCAGTAGTCTATAGACCACCAGATGTAAAGCCTCATTAATTCACGGAACAAATGATAAATGCAGAATCAATGTCCCGACCTCCTTGGAAACCTAGTCCCAAATATTATTGTCTTGGGAGACTTCAACCTACCACACACTGAAAGGAGACAGGCAGGAAATGACATCGTAGCGGAAAATACTGACACTGGAAGGAGTCCGGACGAACAGCTGAAAAAAATTACTTTTTCAGACTATATGAAAAAAGGTTTCCCTCAGCTCACAAGCAACAAAACCAGTCAGAGGAAATAAAATTCTAGACATAATCTTCACAAATGATATTAACCTAATATGTGATACTACCATCTCAGACACCCCATACTCTGATCACAACCTGATTGAAGTTAAGATAAACCTGGATGATAAACTAATTAGAGGACTCGAAATAGTGAGGGTGTTTTTCTGTAACTTCAGTTTTAATAGTAAACGTATAAACTGGGAGAATGTGAATGAGATATCTGCGCCACAGTGGAAAACCTTGCTGAGTACCAAAACAGAGGAGGAAAGTGTAAATAGCATGACCACTTTGGTACTCCAAACATGCAACAGACATGTACCAGCAAGAAGAGAACACAGAAGGTCTAGGCTAGATCAGCATAGGAAAGAAGACTTATCAAGTGGATTATTGGCCGTAGACCATAAACTAAAGATGTAATGTGAAGCACAGGAAAATAAGAAGAAAAGGCCATGAATGAAATTAAAAACAACCCAGAATACTTGCACTCATACGCAAAACGCAAATCCACAACCACAAACGCCATTGGTCCACTCAAAACAGAAGGTATCTTTACAGACGACTTACATATTCTGAAGAAGCAATATGAATCGGTATTCAGTGAGCCAAAAACAACATTTAAGATAATTGACCCAACAGACTTCTCCCTTAACAGTAATTCCCCAAGTGTACACATTACAAATGTCACCTTATCAACGCAAGATTTCGAGAGGGCCACTGAGAGCACGCCCTTGCCCCCAGGCCCGGACTCATGGAACTCGGTCTTCATAGAGAGATCAGGTCACCTCTGGCACGTGCACTAAGTATCCTCTGGAGAACAAGTCTAGATTCTGGCATCATTCCTGAGAGTCTAAAACTGACCCACATCGCTCCACAATCCCAAAGAACTAACGACTGATAGCATTAACATCACACATCATGAAAAATCTTCGCACGGGTCCCAAGAGGCAAGCTGATTGAATTTTTGGAAGTGAACAAGCTTCATAACCCAGTACTACATGGTTTCAGAGCGGGCAGATTTTGCCTCTCTCAGTTGCTTGACCATTATGAGAGGATTGTTGAAGCTCTGAAAAAGAAAGAAAACGTTGACAAGATTTACACAGACTTTGCAAAGACATTTGACTAAAGTAACCATTGTGTCATAGCATATGAAATGAGAAAGATAGGAATAACAGGAAAAAATTGGAGATGAATACACGACTCCTTAACTAACAGATCACAAGATGTAAACCATACCATCTCCAGGGTCTTCATAATAAGAAACTCAGTCCTCCATGGAACTGTTCCTGTTCCTTATTCGTATATCTGATATTGACGGATACACGAGCCACAATTTCATATAATCTTTTGCAGATGGCACAAGAATAAGTATGAAAATCACATCAATAGATGACGAAATACTACAAGAGACATAAACGAAGTCTTAGACTGGAACTGGACAACCGAGAACAACATGCTCTTCATTGGAGAGAAATTTCAACTCCTTCTGTACGGAAAAATTGAATACTAGACAGACACAAACGCTATCATAAACCAGATGAATAATGTGAATGACCCTGGAGTGATAATGTCTAACCACCTAACCTTTAGCGAACACAGCAAAACTACGGTTGTTTTAAGCAGAAGGATAGCAGGATGGATCCTGCGAACCTTTAAGACAAGAGAAGAAAAACCAATGACGATATTATTCGAGGCACTAATTGTTTCACGAACTGAGTATTGCTGCGTTCTAACATCACCCTACAAAGCGGGCGAAATTGCGGATTTAGAAATTGTCCAATGATCTTTCACAGCCCATATTATTTTGGTAAAAGAACTAGATTAATGGGAACGACTGAAAATACCGAGGCTATACTCCCAGGAACGCAAACGGGAGAGGTATATCGCCATCTATACCTGGAAAATCTTAGAAGGTATGGTTCCCAACCTACATTCGGAAATAACATCCTTCTGGCACTACAGGCATGGTGTGTCTTTTAAAATATTGCCTCTGAAATCTAAAGATTCCATATGTACGAGAAGAGAGAACACCTTAAACATCCGGGGCCTAAGACTCTTCAACACCTTGCCATCTACCATCAGAAACAGAATAGGAAGCACTATAGACAAGTTCAGGAGTGAACTAGATGAGTACCTGCAAAATGAACTGGACCAGACAGGCTGTGAGGGCTATGTGGGCCTGGGGGCTGCGGATTCCAACAGCTTGGTCGACCAACGACCTAATATGGCTGTGGGGGTGAAGACCCCACTAAGACTCCACAAGGTATCCACTTGTCTAATGTGTACATGCTGACCCACAAGTCGTGTGTGTGTGAGGAGCAACGTCATTCACTCCCTGTGATAGAAAGCTCCTGTGTCAACATGAGGAAGCCTCCACACCAGTCACATGGGTGTATGACCATGAGGAGACAGCCACATTAGTCACAGGGGTGTATGAGCATGAGTGGTGTGTGTGTGTGTGTGTGTGTGTGTGTGTGTGTGTGTGTGTGTGTGTGTGTATGTGTGTGTGTGTGTGTGTGAGTTAGGCCATATCCAGTGCCTGCACAGGAAAAACAAAAACAGAATCAACCCGTAAGAAGCTGTGATTACCAGCAATACTTCCCACTCCACTACAGAAGCGTTCTGTTCCTCATTCTCATATCTGACTATCTTGCTAATATTAATCATAGTTTCATACCGTCTCTTGAAGATGATACTAGATTGAGTATGAAAATCTCGTAGAAGACACTATGAAAGTAAAAACTGACATTAAAAATAAAAAGAAAATCTTTTACTAGACCACTAAAGAAAACATGCTTGTCAGTGAGAATGAGTTCCAAAATTAAGAAATTGGAAGTAGCAGAGTACCAGACGGACATAGACATTGTCACATTATGACTGATCAATGTGAAAGACCTCAGAATCATACTGTCTGGTGAGCTTACCTTCAGTGAACAACATAAGGTAACAATTGCTTCTTACTAAAAGATGGTAGGCTGGATCTTAAAGTCAAGACAAGCGGAACCAGTGATGTTGGTCGCTCGTCAAGGTGATAGTATTCCCGTTAAGAAAATACTGCTGTGTACTAACTGATATCACCTCTCAAGGCGGGTGAAATTGCAGTTAGAAAGATTGTAAAGATTTTTCGTGGCCTCTATTGACGCGGTAAAGGAACGGCTGAAAACAATGAGGCTGTGCCCTTTGGAGTGAGGAAGGTAGAGGTATGTTATTATTTACACGTAGGAAATCCTAGAAAGCATAATCTCCAACTTTCACGCAAAATTGATTCCATATCAGCACGAGAGGTATGGAATACTTTCTAATATATTAACCCTTAACTTAAAAAGTGCGATAACAACAGGAGAAGATACCTTGAACGCCCGATTCCCAAGATTGTTGAACACATTACATGCGACCATTATAAATACCTGGATAAATTTAAGAAGGACCTGGATAAGTATTTTCAAAGTGTACCAGACCAGACAGACTCCGGTGACTAAGTGGGCTTGCTGGATCGTTTTTTCTCGTTCTGCTTTAGGTGCTTTTGCCTTTCTTCTCATTGGTATATACCTGTTTTATGCATGGTATGATTCTGCGGTCATGTATTTGATAAACTCTCATGGTATTTTGGTGCCCAGCAAGATCTCTCATTGTGTGACAGATATCTCATCGATTACGTTTTCCAATTTTATCCTTTTGATGCTAAAACTGAAATTGTGGTATCCACCTCCATGCTGTTTTTTTTTCTTTCTTTTTTTCCTGGCTGTTTAGCGCCCAGACTTATTTTTACTTCAGTTAGCTCATGATCAAGTTATAGTTGTGTTTGAGATGGTGACGTCACAGATTAGGTCCAAATTATGTGTATAAACAGATCTAGTATGTTACTTCCTCTGGTTGGTTCTGATATTTACTGACTGAAATAGAACTTGTCACAAAGTCTGAATCGCTCTCTTTTCTGTAGCTCTTTATACGGGTTGGTTCCGAAGATATTTTCAGTTGCAATGAAATTTCCTTTCTGTCTCCATCTTAAGTATGGCTGGTTGGTGTGCTGAAATTTACATTTTCCTCAATATGACACACCAGTCTTGCCAAACATGCATATTTCTTTCGCATAGCCTCTGCAGACTCTGGACTCCTAATTGATTTCTTTGTTATTTCAGTGTATCACTTTGTCATCTCTCTTCATACCTGCCTAACCTCGTGATAGCTTCCTGTTTTACAGTTCACACGTCACTTTCCACAGTATTCTGTACCTTTATTTCCATATATGAGTCAGTGTCTATTGTAAATTCCTTTACACTCCCCCATAGTGTCATTTTCCATAGTATTTCCTGCCTCTCTTTCCATAACTGGGTCAGTGTCTGTGGTGCCATTCAGATCACTTTCCACAGCAACATTGCACCGTTCTGTATCTCTGAGTTCGCTGTAGTAGTGACGTTAAGTGCGTTTTCTATTCGCAATAGAATGAGGACATCGTTTTTGTAACATTGTATGGTGCAGGTCCCTATAGCTTTAATATGTGACTTATGGAATGCATTGTCTGAAGGACATACACAAAAGATATAATCTTCTTGGAGGATGTGATTAATGAGATGTCTGCGACACAATGGGAGGCCCTGCTGAGTACCAAAACAGACGAGGAATGTGTGATTGACATGGCCACTTTGGTAGTCCAAACGTGCAACAGACATACACCAGCGAGAAATAAGCATAAAAGATATAGGTTAGAACGAAGATAAGCACAATGTCTATGTCGTCCAGAGGGCTGCGGCTTCCAATAGCTTGGCCGACCAAAGACCCCATCAGAGAACCAAGGCCAAGCTTGAGTTGTGAGGGTGAAGACCCCCGAAGAATTCACCTCCTATTTACCAGTGCGTCTCTGGCTGCTTTGGTTTTATTAGAATTTTTATGTGTATAAGGATAATGGAATGTTTGTTGGCAAATCAAGCATGGGATGTCGTGGTGCTGTCCGTTAGGATGGACTTACATTGGGTGGATTTACATATGAAATAGTTACCAGTCAAAATTCTTGCCTTTTTTAGGATTTTCTTCTATAGACAGGATGTTAGGATTCATTAAGAGAAACTTTTTTTTTTGTGTGTGTGTATATTGAAGACTCCAGTCACGGACAAAAGTCCACATCAAGACGGGACCTTAATTGAGATATAGAGAGAACTATGAAAGGGAAAACGAGAAGACAAGGGAAAGTATTTTTAAATTTTGGGGGAAGTGAAAAAACTTTTGAACGAGAGGTGTGGGCACACAAGCAGCCAGCTCTCGGGAGCAAAAAGCAAACTAAAACCTATAGAAGAGGGAAAGTGAACTACCATTGCGGAGTAGGGCAAGAGCGTCAAGTCTGAAAGGTAACCTGGGACTGAACCTTGTCAGGTAAGCATGTAGAGCTAGAACCACCCCAGATGTGAGCGCAGTACTCCATACAAGGACGAATCAATCCTTTGTAGGAACCGAGCAACTGTTCAGAAAATAAGAAGTTTCGACATCTTAACACGACACCCAGTTTCTTAAAAGCAGACTTAGCCATTCCCGTAATGTGGGGGTTTCAGAAAAGAGTGGATGTTACAGTAATTCGAAGTATGTTCATTAAGTCAAGAGGTGGAATTACGGAACCGTCAAAGGAAAGACGAGAGTTGTGAGGAGTTTTCGATAGAGAGATGGGTAGAAACTGTGTCTTGGAGTCATTAAACTTAACTAGATTTCTTCTACCCCACTGTAATATCCTGTCCAAGTCTGAGTTTATCGAGAAAGCTGGGTCAAGACGAGATGCAGATCGAGTGAGAGACGAGGGAGCAGAATTGAAGGGTTTGCATGAATGCAGTGTTGAGTCGTCAGAGTGAGCACATTTGATTATTTGTGGAGGAGAGGAAATCGTCGAACAAAAGAAGAAAAGTGTAGTGGACAGGACAGAACCTTGAGGGATACTGTTGTTGATGGAGAAAATGGGGAAGGCTGATCCCTCAATAACCACAGAGATATATCGGCCGGAGAGGAAGCTAGATATGAAGCAGCAAAGTAAGAGAGAGGTAAGCCAAAAGAGGGGAGTTTAGAGATGAGACCCCGATGCCACACCGTCAGAATCTTTGGATATGTCAAGGGCAACTACACATGACTCCCAAAAATCTATCAGGGATAATGACCAGACATAAGTAAGATAGAAAAGAATATCACTAGTGGATCTCGCTTTACGGAAGCCATACTGGTGGCCAGAGAGAAGACTGTGATTGTCAAGGCGTCTAAGGATGTATCAATAAATACTTCGAATGAGAAGGAAAACTTTTGGTTTTTAAACGGAAACGGAACAGACGAGCAAGCACAGGTGAAAGTTCGGAGGCACAGTCTTTCAGAACACGGAAATGGATGCCATCAGGACCATAAGCCTTGACTGTATCCAGAGAATGAAGCACTTCGGACAGTCCGAAAAGACATTACGGAGAGGGGCAAAGGATTAATAAGAGGAGTATCAGAGGGTGAAGGAATGTTAGAGTCATCCAAGGTGGAGTTAGAGGAGCAAGAAGTTGTTAGAGGTGCCCTTAGCCAGAGACTAGTAAGACCTATCAGTGGATGACGAAGAGAGATTATCGCACTTCCTTTGAATAAAGGAACACCTTGCCTCTCGGATAACGTGCTTGCAGTGATTACTGGCAGTGATAAAGCTGAGTGGGAGTCGGAGGAAGAAGAGTTTATCCAAGACCGATATGCCTGATCCCTTGTCTGAATGGCCTCAAAACAGGAGCGGTTGAACTATGGATTGGTTGAAGAGGTCCTCTTGGAGGAAGAGGGAATAATGCTTCCATTCCCGCAAGCATAGCCTCTGTTTTGTGTTTGGCAGAGACAGAAGCATCACCTGATAAGAGATAGTAATTTACCCAAGGAAAGTCAGAAAAGACGTTTCGTAAGTTATTCCAGTCAGCTTTGTTAAGGTGCCAGTACTTACGCTTAGAAGAGGCTGCTGGAGGGGAAGGTGTCGTTAGAATAGATATATTTCATAAGAGTGTGATCAGATGAACCAACTGGGGGCGTGATTGTGTACTTACAGCGTGATGGACTCGAGGTGAAAAACAGATCTAGGGTATTAGGAGAATGGTCAAAGCGGTCAGTAATATGGGTAGGATGGGAGATGATTTGCTCTAAATTACTGAGAATAGAGAACGTGAGGGTTTCAATCCCTCCAACATCCGTATGGGAGGAATTCATCCATTCACTATGGTGACCGTTGAAATCACCGAGGTAGAAGATTTCGGCTTGCGGGTGAGAGGATGTCGCAATTTCATGGCAGGAGTTTATACAATCTAAGAAAGATGTAGAATTTGTAGAATTAAGAGAGCAATAGACGAAACAGAGGAAAAGTGTGGTAGCTGGGAGACAGACATTGAGCCACATAACAAAAAAAAAGTTTGGGGACTCAGGTCCTTGAGGCGTGCAACGGGTGTGTTGATGTTGGAATAAGTGCAACAGGTGTGTTGATGTTGGAAGAAGCACAAACACCACCTTTGAACCGGAATCGTGAGCGGAGATTATAGTTGGATATGAAAAAGGGACTAGTGAAAACATGATTAGATAACTTTGTCTCAGAGAGAAGTAAGATATTAGGAAAGGTAGTGGACAGATTGTGTTGAGTAGAGATGTTACTAGAGGGACCACGAATGGTGGTATAGTGAATAGAAAGAGAGGAAGGTTTAACAGAGAGGGGAAGGCCGTGGGAGGGACCGGTGCTACTACTGCCAGAGCCCTCCCTCTCATTGGCAGCAGAGTTAGGCAGAAACCCGGAGATTCTCAGCACCCCACGATGCCAGGGACTAGGGGCCATAGATACAGTGCAGTTTTGTGTTCCCCACTTAGGTAAGGATATTTTTAACTTAGAAGCAGTGCAGCGAAGAAACTAAAACGATTCCTTCCTTGCGTAGCAAACCATATGAGGAGGGACTGCGATAATTAAGCTTGTTCTCCCTAAGAAAGAGGCGCCTCCGGAACAAATTAATAGACTGTTTCAAAATGCGTAAAGGATTCATCAGTGTCGATAATGAACAATTCTTTACAGTAGCGCCAGCATTACCGACGACAGGAAATAGATTAAAACTTAGAGGTCACCAAGTTAATCTGGAGCGTATGAAATTTTTCTTTACCAACGACGTTATTTATGCATGGAATGTACTCCCAGGACATGTTGTTCAGAGCAACATCCATAATATCTTCAGTATTAGGCTTGATTATTACTTGTCACGCTCCGGTATTGAATGATTCATTTAATCAGTCATCATAACGCAATGGTATGTCATGCTATCTTTTCAACCACTGATCTCGCCCTGACCTTGCTGCGTATCCTACAAATATTAATTAATTAACCCATGTCACCTGCTCTGAGAGAGTAAGTAAGAATTATTGTATCATTCTTCAATGTTAGGAATAATATAGGCTTGTTAAGTCGAGAGGCTGGAGTTCAAGTTTGTCCTTATAACAAAAAGTGAAGGGATGCATTTCGATGGTGATGGATGCAAGACATTTTCATGTTCATTCTACCTTATGACTTTCCGATAAAAAAAAAAATCTTAGGCTTATAAATCCTGCAAGGTATTTTTTCTACCTGTTTTCCATCCGGCGTATGCCGGAGGGAGTGGAGGGTGGGGAGAGAGCCTATTCTTCTACTGCCTTCAAGGTGGCTGCTCTTTCTTTATTTCAACGTATTTAAGGCCAGACAACCTCGCTTGGACCTTGGGTCTGTGTGGGCTGTGTATCTTTGTATGTATGTCTCTCTCTCTCTCTCTCTCTCTCTCTCTCTCTCTCTCTCTCTCTCT
>JAYMFT010173090.1:0-12189 GCA_038088735.1 Panulirus argus
GTGGTTGTTTTTTCCAGTGCAAATTAAGCATCTTTTTTTTTTTTTTTTTTTTTTTTTTTTTTTTTTTTTTTTTTTTTTTTTTTTTTTCTCCAGTGGTTTAAAGTGAACTGAGAACTACCACCCTAGTAAAGTGCTTCTTACTTTTTTATCTTATTCTATATTTTGATTCATTATTTGAAAGGAAGATCTCAAATCATACCTCTTAAGCAAAATGTTACCATAACATTTGATCCTCATTCATTTATCAAGTATCTTTAGCTAAGATACTCCTCTCCCTAATCAAATCTCTTACTACATCTATTCCTTTTTTCCATGGTTTACCTCCATTCCTGTGTTCATTTGACTGCAGTACAGTGTATTTTCTTGACCAGTCTGTCATCAGCCATTCATTTTACATTACCATACCATCCTAAAAGACTTTCACTGATGCATCTTTTAATGAATTCTTCACACTAGATAAGCTTTCTCACAATATTCTTTATTCTATCCTTCTTTCTAATTCTATACTAAGAAAATCACACATCTTGAATGCTTTATTTTTCATCAATCCTGACCTGTATACACTGTGGTTTCACATCTGTGTATCAGTGTTGGGATGAGGACTCCTTCCTGCAACTTCTTGCAAACCTTAGATCTGGAGCTAAGACAAGAACAAACCATTTATTTTGAAATGGAATAGAAGGAATGAGAAAGGTAAGTGAAGAAAAATTATTCTACATAAAAGTATTATCAATACTTTTTATTATTTTGAAAAGATGGCTAGAACGAACAAAGGACCAATTTATAGAAACATTCTCTTTTCTTCAGCCAATAGAGAAAATAGACAAAAAACATGTGATTCTAGACCTCTAAGCCTCAACAATTACATTTAATGTAGACCTTTAAAGATGCTCACAGATTTCTTGGTGAAGAAAGTTCCATATAGTAGGAGAATGGAGAGTGGGGAATGATCTTTGGCATGCATAATGGCATGTCCATATTGCAAAGTGCTTCAGAAAATTTTGTCTCTTCCCTTTAAGGCTATGGAATTTGGCAGTTCAGGGCTTTTAGCCTTTGCATAGCACCTGCTGTGTTCACATGAGTAGTAATAGCAAGAGTAAAGAAGCTTAGGAAAAAAGATAGAGTTCATGTTATATCTCCACAATTTCTTCATGATGCAGAAGTAAAAGGAAGCTTGCAGCTCCAACATGAACCTAACTTTCAAAAGATACCGATGAAGGAGGTTTGTCAATAGGGCAAATTAAGCCTGGTTCCTAATCAGAGGATAACTTGTGAATAGTACTGGACTTGTTCAAATGTGATGTTAGTTTTTCAGAAGAATAGTATTGAAAACACTCCTCAAGGTATAGATAATTTGCTTCCAGACACAGACCTTCTTGAATACCTCATGAGAAAGGGCACTTCCTTGGGTTAATGTATCCTAGCAGGAGCAAGCACAACAGTTAAAGCACTGCCTGAGTGGATCAAGTGGTTTTGTATGGTGAGGTCATAGACCATCTGCATCATAGGTCTAGTCCAGTGAAGATGAAGCTGCTAGACATGGCATTAAAAATGAAATTTTAATTTCAGTATCTTTTCCAGTTTTAGACTCAGATGACAGAGACAGATTGTTTGCATTTAAATAACTTCCATGGTATGTCTTTAAATCTGATGTTTGTCAAGACATAGTAAGGTATTCACAGCTTCTTTGTCTAATCTATTCCAACCACTCAACACCCTTACACTAAAACAGTATCTTTTCATGTCCTTTCAAACAAGCTTCTTGTCATGGCCTCTGGTTACTCTCTTATTGCATCTCGTTTCTTAAAGGGGGTGCTCTTTGCTGTCCTGTTTACATAGGAACTACTTCAGTGTTTTTACCACCTCTTATTAATAAATATTTTTAGAAAGGAAGAATATGATAGGTAATGCACATGATGTATGATATGTTGGAGGATTGTAATAATGTTCTTTGCATGATAGGAAGGAACTCTCATATTTTGGGGTAAATCTTATCACAAATGTTTAGAAGTATCTCCTTATGTCTACTTTAGCTCTTCTTGCCTAGTTTTTAGCTGTATTCTTAAGCTCACAAATGTTTATTTTAAAGAAGTGATCAGTATTGATGTTCAAGCAACCTAAGATTTAAAAAGTTGAATTTATATACTCTCTCTTTCAAATTCTTTTTTAATAAAGTTTAATCCATAGATTCTGACTTCAAAAATTTTTCTCTTTTTTTGTGGTGTAGCGTGGTACGTGGGGAGTGTGTGGCAGGGCAGCAGAAAGTGCATTACATTGCTTCTAAAAACTGCCGTGCTCCAGATGGCCTTCCACAAGGCCATTCTGTTCCATGTACCACCAGGCTACCTTTTCTTATTGAGGTAAGATGATATGATTACAAAACCAGTTTGATATTCATATATATGATAATAACCACAAAATATAATGAATAATATAATAATATTGAAAATAGAGAGCTGGGAATACTGTTGAGCATCAGACAGTTAGAGTGCTGAGTTAGGATACTGAGTATAAAAGTGATATAGGGTGTTAGGAGAAGGGAAATTTGGGTGGTTTATACATGGTCCTTCTCACCATAGCGGCTAGCATTCCTGACTGATACATTCATGAGCCGCTCAGGGTCAAGTGCATATTCACATATATCATTCCTGGGGATAGGGGAGAAAGAATACTTCCCACGTATTCCCTGTGTGTCGTAAAAGGTGAATAAAAGGGGTGGGAGTGTGGGGCTAGAAATCCTCTCCTCCTATTTTACTTTTCCAAAAGAAGGAACAGAGAAGGGGGCCAAGTGAGGATTTTCCCTCTAAGGCTCAGTTATCTATTCTTGATGCTACCTCGCTAATGCAGGAAATGGCAAATATATATGAAAAAGAAAATGTATATGTGTGTGTGTATATATACTATTAATGAGATGGCCTTGATTTGGGCATTCATTTGCCCTTTCCATCTCACCTATCATAAAAAGAAATGTATAACTTTAAATTGCCTTACTTGTTGCCTTTCAGGTCATTGTTTTAGGCACAGTAAGCATGGCTTTGATGTTGTGTTTGCTCCTTTTTTGCTTGTGGAAGAAAAATCAGCGCTTGGAGTACAAGTATATGAAGCTAGTTGCCAGCACTTCATCAAAGGTACTGTTGCAAAGGTTGAATTTGACTTACAGTTTTTCATTACAATAAGTATATCAGTAGTGTCATCATGAATTGACTTTTTGTATGTACATGATACCCTTGAAGTTGACTTGCAATAACTCATGATTTTGCCTTTCTTGCTCCAGGATGGGATAATGGAGTTGCCTCCTGCTGAATCTTGTGCTTTAGATTACGGTGAGGAGGAGGAAGTGCAACTTACAAAGAATCCATCTCGTGGTATCCTTAGCAAACTCAAACACAACAGAATAGCAGTGAGTAGATTAATGAGGTGTTTTATTATCAATTCACATACTTAGACTAAGTAGCTATCTCTCATCCAAGAGGTTAGAAACTTCAGGAAATTTAATATAAAATCTGGGACGGCTCATCCTTCTCCTCTTTGTTGAATAGAGTGGAATCAGAAGCCTTCCATCGCATTAATATTCCTGGCATCACCTCTTCAACCTTCCCCTTACATATACCATGATCATGATGTTACTGCTCTCTCTATTTTATAGATATTAATTTAGTCATTGTTCTTGTGATTTGTGTACATGTGTCCTCACTCCCACGGATTGGACCCATGATGTGTGAATACTGCTTCCCACAGTTGCTGTTTGGAGTCCAGCCACTCATGGATTAACTGTTATGATACCTCCTTTTTCCCCTGAACAGCTAAACTATGGAATTGTTTTCCTTCTTTTGTCTTTCCCTCTTCATATATCCATTTTTTCTTTAAGAGTTAGGTCGATGGTCACCTGCTGGGAAATTATTAATTTCTCTTTTCTTTTCCTTTTCCTTTTTTCTTTCACTTGATGTGGCTTCAATTGGACATGTTTTGTCTGTGTCATGTCGATCACTTTTAAAAAAATTACACATATGATTAGATGGCTTCCTCCCAGATGTCTTGTTCTAATGCTTACAAGACAATTTCAAACATTCACCAGACAGGAAAAACCTTTTTAACAGAGAAGAGAGTATTATCCTTGTATGTGGAGACTGTCATATTCATCCCTAAGTCCTCTCCCACACTTCCAGCATATTTGTAACAGATGTGACAATAAAGTAAACTACTCCCCTTCGCAAGTTGTTGGTGAAATTGAGAATTAGTTTAGTGAAAGGCTGGAAAAGATGGAAATTTATGTGTAGGACTGTTCCAACCACTTACAAGGAAATGTTCTGATTATTGCTCTTAGCATGCACTTAGATTTGTTTCCCTTACACCAAAAATGATTACATATTAGATGTAAGCATTTACCAAGTCAGGGAAAATATTCACAACTGCAATGGTAGTAATTTAGGAGGTCATCATGTAACTGTTTTTAATGTGTTGAACCCATTAGTTTGACATGCTGTGTCTCTAATCTAATCTTTCATCAACAGCCTACTGAAGGTCGTGGACTGCTTGTGAAGTCAATGACACATACCTCCAAAGACCCCTTAACATGAATTATTCAGTCATATGGGGATACAAGAATTCCTTTGTAAGATTACTGGGATAAGAAAAATTTAGTTCAGTGCTGACAACCATAGGAAGATGGACTGAAGGTTACAAATATCTTTTTATGTTTTCTTATCACTTGACACCCTTTAGCAGCAGTGAATCTTAGAAATGGATTAATTATCTGTATGGCTAGATTTGCATCTTCTTCCAAGACTAACGACTGTCATTTTACAGTTATTTGAGAAAATGCAAAAAATTTTCTTTTTTCAATAATAATACTAATGAATCTGTAGTATTAATGAAACTTTGGTAAAGTGCTTAGTTATTAACTGTTTTACTAGTTCAGAGTGATGAACTTCATTCATTATGTCCACTTAATATTGGATTTTCCTGGTATGGAAGTGTTTCAATAGCATATGATTCTTCTATGATAAGCTAGTTTTGTAAAGCTTTTCATATAATTGTACTGATCATTATATTGCTTATATGTGAGTTGTTGAGAATGCACAAATGGATGAGAGAATTTATTTTCAGTCTATAAATTAGAGTGAGTGTCATTATCTTGGAAAAATTTTGATTTTGATGGAAGTCACATGGTTCACAGGTATTGCCATTCATATGTTTCTAGCACAAAGTCATTTACATTCCCTTTAGGTTCATAAACAGAATATTGGATGATTATCACAATTAAGTTACATTAAACAATGTGTGCTTTCAAGAATTTTCTAATACCTCAACAAAACTTTTACGAATGCTGTGCATAAGTTCTTCAGAACAGAGCAAAGATTATTTAGGTTTCCTGCTGATCATGCCTGCTCAAACATTCCTCAGTTTCATTTTTCAGATTTGGGTATTACAAGCAGTGGTACATAAAGTGACTGCAACAGCCCTCTGATCAAAGCATTCATCTTTCCATATATTAGTTGGCTATTTCTTTTATATATTAATCATATTAAGTAGTCATGGATTTATTAGGCATAAGAATGATTTGGAATCTCGGTTCATATTGTTTATTCTTACTCACCTTAATGCTTCCTTTTTGCAATAAAATTTTGCATCACTTCTCTGGACTGGCTTCCAAATACTGTTAAGTTTAATTTTTCTACTGATTTCTTAGTGATATTTTATTTCATATCATTTAACAATAATGAAAATTACACTTTGACATGAACATGGATATCCTCTTTGCCTTATAATGTTGGCCAAACAGAGGTGTCGCAGTTATTGACCTTGTAGAAGATTTTGATGGCTTAAATCAATTTTGCAATTTCTTGCAACCTGTTGTGAAATTATACACCAACCTATTCTTATGTAATTAACCAAAATCCATATGCTTATCTTCGTTTGTAATCCCTATGAATATGGAAAAACTTAGCAGAGATAATGTTCTGTACTGTCTGTTTGCTTGATGGTTTAATACCCTATTTTAGGATCACTGTAGTGTTGCAACCGAATGTTGTATTATCAAGGAATGAAGTTCAGTCCCAGAGTAAGAGAGGTGAGAAAGTGTGACATATATTTTACTGTACTAAAGCTAGAAGAAACACCTTTAGAGCATACCTTCTCACTCCCAGGAAACCAAGCACAGTAATAAGAAATTACAGCTTGTATGCTAAAAGTTGCAAAAGATCAAATGAAATAACTTTTTTGTATACATACAATTAGTAATGGTAATTTCAGTTCATAAATATTCTGTTCATCAATCCAATACATTCTCTTTTAAAATTACATTTCATCCTTCATAATTACAGGATGCTCATTGTTCCTGTATGCAGGTTCAGTTTACTTGGACTTGAACTCATGATGATAAGGTAAAAGACTACTTTGATTGCTTATATCAAGATATGTTATTTCAAAGAGGCTTGAAGAGTCACTTTCTTTAGAGCTTTTATAGAATAAAATTTTCAAGTAAGGCATGAGCTTCCATGTATGCCATAGTCATAGTTTTGCCTCATCAAATAAATGAAACACAGTGTTGCTATAAATTGTATCAGTATACCTTTGGCAGTAAGTAATGCATTGTAGTTGTCAGTGACTGTTTAAAAGAGTTTAATATGAACCAAGAAACCATTGTCGTATATGATGTACAAAATTTTGAAAATTTTTTTAAACAATAGGATGTCACTGGGTAATTTATGTATCAAGTTGTAACTGAGAAAATTTCCTTATTTTTATGATGATATAGTATTTATTATAAAATGTTGTAAATAATATAACTTGTATGTGAATTACAGGATTAATAAATGATTGTATTTTGCCCTGTGTACTTTTTATTATTTGGAAGTAGATCAAGTTTCAGTTATGTAATTTTTTGTTACGAAAGTGATATTTTCATTACCAAGTAACTATTTAGTTGCAAGGTAGTACAGGTTGAGCATCCCTAATCTGAAAATCCGAAATACAAAATGCTCCAAAATCCAAAACTTTTTCAGCAGCGACATGATGTTACAAGGGAAAATTCCACACCTGACCTCACTTGCCCAAGCTGATTTCTGACACTCTGTTGACGCAAGGTTTTACAAACCATCATCACTGCCAGACCTGCGTGCATTAGGCACCGTGGATTTTGCTTATTCCGTATATCAAGCGAGAAAGAAAAGATGTCTAACCTCCTTACGTATGCAGAAAATATACCTGCAGAGTCCATCAGTAAGCTGAAAGAAGTGGATACTGAAGAAGTTTTAACCGATAATGAGGCTCCAGTTGTTCATTCACTTACTGATAGTAAGATAGCTGAAATGGCTCTGAATCAAGGTGATCATGATTATAGAGATGATGAAGATGACTGTTAACACTGCAGAAAAAGTGCCTATAGACAACATGGTGAAAATGTGTGATGGACTTATTAAAGGACTAGAGCAGCATGCATTCATAATAGGACAAGAAATCATCAGTTTATAGAATCAAAGAGAGACTTATAAGATAAATACCATTGTTAATGAGACAGATGACTCTGGAGGAAACATTTAAAAAACTATCCAGCAGAATGCCTCATCCCTAGAGGACCCACTTCCTGATCCCTCAACTGCTGATGTTCCTTCTCATGATGATGTCAACAGTGATGTACCTTCCCCCTCAAGTTTCTCAGGCCATATGTAGTTCTAGTATTCATTGCTGCATTTATCTTCTTTTGTGAGCTGATATCAAGTTTTTTTTTTTTTTTTTTTGGTAAGTGCAAAACATTATTTTCATATGAAATCTGAATTCCATCTCCACCAAAAATGCCATGTTTGAGCTTAATATGACTAGCAATGTTATGTTTGTGCAAATATTCCAAAATAAAAAAAAAAAATAGAAAATTCAAAAAGCTTCTGGTCCCAGGCATTTCAGATAAGGGATACTCAATCTGTATCATCAATTAACAGGTAAGCAACCAATCACCAGGTATTGTGTCAGGTACCAGGTAAGCAACCACTCACCATGTAACCATGTAATGTGTCACTCTCCAGGTAATCAGCTAGTCACTAGATAATGTATCTGTTGCTGGATGAGTAGCTTGTCACAAGGTAATTGTCTTGTTACCAAGTGATTAACAGTCAACACAGAATGTGTCTATTACTAGGCAGTCAACCATTCACCTGGTATTATATAAGTCACCACATGGCCTCTTATTTCACTTGTAATCTGTCAGTCACAAAATAACCAGTCACTCTGAAGGTAAAGCATTAGTCATTAATTGTTATTCTTCAACAGATAATTTATCAATTATTTAGTACCAGACTAAAAGTTACGTACACAAGAAATCTGGCGTAAAAGTATAGTAGTTTATTATTATACATATACTGTGTGTTTGCCATATTTTGTAATACATTAGATTCAGCTATACTGTGATACCACTTTTGAATTAGCCCAGTACTAAACACCTCTTTAAACTAATAGGTATCTTTGCATGAAATGGTAGCACCTACCATCATATCATGCAAATAACATTATTGAAAAAAATAATTTTAAGTCAGTGAATGATCCAAGGCTTGAGATGAAAATGCTAATTAATTTTGGCATAAAGAGTATCTTTCCAACTTTGGATTCACTGGTACATAAAGGCCGTAAATGAGGAAGCTTTGTGTTATCTTCTCTCACTCCTTAAGCTTCCCTCCCTTCATAAGTTTACGCTTCCTTTCTTTATCTTATTGTTTGTTTAAGGACCTTAAATGCCGTAGATGATGTAAACTTGACAACCAACAGTATTTTTCGTATATCTACTTGCCACATCCACTCTATAGGTGTTATATATAACGAACTGAAACCAAAGCTTACCACCTACAGCCTAATCTGTCAGACTACACTACATTCTAAGAACTGTTTTATTTTTTCTCCAATATGTCCCAAAATAACAGGTCTAAGATACTCCACACATTATAACACGTCTAAGATACTCCACACATTCAAATACCCTGAATTCAAATCTCTACTCATGTCTTTTTTATATTTGTCCCATGATTATAGTCCCAAACTCTAGATTTTTTATGTAATATTTAGTAGATGTTCTTTCTATTAGAGACTATTGTTCCTTACACAAAGAGGCTCCTGAGCTGTGGAAGGATTACTGTAGTTTGGGTTAGTGTATGATATACACACATGAGCTAATCTATAGGTGAAAGAAAGCATGGTCTTTGTACAGCATCATCTTTAAAAATTGTTTTCTTGAAAGTAAGTTCCTTCACCCTTAATTAAATCCCTAAGATGCCATTGTTTTTACTCTTTTGTTTTCAGCCAAATGGGCTAGAGATAAGGACTATGTCTGTTGTAGATTAGTGATGAATTTTAACATAAGGTCCAAGTAAATGCAAGAATTTTCATGATGCTCTTAGCTACTGAGGTGGTTGAGGCCCATTAACCATGATTCATTGCTCCAAAGTTAATGTAAAGTTGATACTTATGTAGATATTGTTTACATGATTAACATATTTCTAGTGTATGATGAAATTCCAAACCAAGAAGGTCACTTGAATGACAGTACATGAGGTGATAATTGCATTTTTCTCAAGACATTTCCAATTTCTACTTACAGTGATTATTAGTCTCTTGTTCTCCCACAGTCTTCAGCATTTGGCAGTTCATTCTTTTAAATATTTTGTTTCTGGAATTAAGAAAAATTTCATAGATTCATAACATTACTGAATTGTGTTTGTGCATTTTTATTTTGCCATTCTATTCAGTCATAACCAATACTGCAAGGCTTACAGTAAATATTTAAAACAAACTGTTTTCTCTTGTAAATTTTGAAATTACTGAACTTTTCACAATACCTGCAGGGGCATAAGTAATTATTTTAAAAAACTACCTGTATGTCATTCATGATTCTTATTAACTTCAGTATTGGTGAACAGTAGTCACTGTCATCATTACTATGAATCAGATGCTGTATTAAATATTACTGGTTGCCTGTCTTTGATAAAACATTCAATGGGCATAAAAATTTTTTTTATATATGTATTTCACAGGCACAGTAGTGTGTAACTTGATGTCTGGCTTTCATATCAGATTGTTTGAAGTTGAAATTACTGTACTGTAATTATTACGGTACAGCAGCATTCTTTAGCCGATACTAATTCACTATAATAAATAAGAAATTGCTACCTTACTACGCAGCATGAGCACTGTGACGATGTTGCTTTAATTTCCACTCTTCCAGTTGCCTCTTCTGGAAATAATGCTAAAAGCTTGTGTCAGTTGAGCTGTCAGTAATGCCTTTGAACACATTTTCAAAAATTCATTTTTACTTGCAGTTACTGTCAGTTGCTCACTTCACTTTACTGATATTTAAACCTGTGTGAGTGAGTATTTTCTCTGTTTGAAATAAACAGTTTATTTGGTATTCCTGATTTTGTAATTTTCCTAAAACAAGCAATTGACCCCAATTTTCCTCGCTGATTCTAACATTTTATCATTTTACTATACTCATTCAGTTCCATATCCAGATGATAATACTGAATTCAATACTGTCATATATTGGAATGAGCTTGTATGCTGATGCCATAGAAATGCTGCAAAGGTGCATGCAGTATATGAACAAATGAAAACCCTAAATGAATGCATCCCAAGACAGAATGAAAAATTAGTAGAAATTCAGTGTGGGAGATTAAGTGCATGTAGGTTCTTCCTTCATAGTTCATACACATTCTAAAATTTCAAAATGAAATAAAGTTCATGTTAGAAATGAGACCACTTAGACCAGTACCTATATAATATACACAATTATGTGAAAATATCTATAAAGTAGAATATTGATAATTAAAGGTAAGGTTAATCAACAGGGCAAAGGCTGAAGTAAGTGTAGTTTCTCTAGATACAAATTCAAAAATAGAATTTCACAGTTGAAGACACAAAAAAAGGTGAACTGTGAAATGAATGAAACTAATAATGATTGATGATTTTTAAGATGATGCCAGAGGATTCATTCTTTTCTGTGGTTTGTGGAATCATCTGACATGACAAATCTAATTTAGCGTACAAATGGAAAAGATAAAACACGTTTTAGCTTAAAGATTCATTCTGCTTTCTGGTGCACTTGGTATGGGTTTAATGAATGTATGAATGAACTGAATTCAGGTCATGTAAATGGAAATGGAGTTAAAGATGATCAGTAAAATCATTGCATAATAGTAATGATATACAAAATTGTAATAAAACATTTCATCACTCTTAACAGTTCTGCATGTTAGATATATCCAAATTCCAAAGAAATCTGGTGATGAGTGAATTATCCACAGATGTTTCTCCATGATAGTGGATGCATATCCAGAAAATGTTACTGTAAGAGAACAATTTTTAAAGTTCTGTTTTGTTATGAATAGCTGACTCAAGGTATGAAAGTGAATGCTCTGGAATACTGCAACAGGTGTGGTGCGTTTGCCTTGTTCACTGCATTTTTTGTTGGATTTTCATCTTACTTAGTCCTTCGTTAGGAAAGATAATGTAATTGAATGCATCTTCTTTGTTTCCAATGAATGAATTTGTAATTAGACAATAGCTCAAGCCACATAGATATTTAGTCAGTCTAATAAGAACATCATCATATTTGTTTTCATAAGAAGAAAACAATTCCACATGGGACATTAAAAAGAAAAGATCCCATAGCTAATGGTTACTCATGGGTAGACAAAAGAAGAAATTTAATCGGACAACTGGCTCAAAGCATAGGGCCTCCACTGTTTAGGGGCCCCCAATCCCTTCAGAAAGCAGGAAATACTGTCCCAGACAACCTAAATCTTAAAAATTTTCTGGAGGAATGCCTCCAAGCCCCCTTATGGTTCGTAATGTTGGGGGGTGGGTTTGAAGGGTGGAGGGGTCCCCCACAAAGATAAAGCCGGTTCTGAACTGAAACATCTTATTTTGCCAAAGGGGATACCGTAGTCTACATTTTTTTGCCCCAGGAACCCCATCTGTGGGGCTCTTGCATTACATAGGAAACCAGTCACATACACTGGGCAGGATCGCAAGGTAAGAAGTTTGGTGATATGTAAATGTCTGTGAAATGAGTGCAGAACAATGTAGGATAAATGTTCAGTGTCTTCATATTGGAAGCTGCATATTGTGTACAGAAGAAGGAGCCAGGCAGGGAGTGCTCATCCTTCTCGAAGGCTCAGATTGGGGTGTCTGAATGTGTGTGGATGT
>JAYMFT010173101.1:0-19852 GCA_038088735.1 Panulirus argus
ATATATATATATATATATATATATGTATATATATATATAAATAATATTTCATATAAAGTATTACTTTCTTTGCTTTGTAATTCCTAATATTGTATTAACATCCCCACCAGTTGCTGTCCTTGTGGGTCAACTTTGCGACAACACGTTCACCAACACCTCCAGCACTACTCTTCCCCTCACCAACACTGGCGCCAATGTGCACCAACCACCTTCTCCAACACTGCATTGCTCCACCATCACCACAATCTGATATCATCCCCATCATTCGTCGTCACCAACATCACGTCATTGTCTTGCATCGCCAACATCATCACCAACGTCATCTCCAACACATCACCAACCAACACTCCTCGTCATCGCTTTCACCGACAGTGATTACCACCGATCACCAACAAACATACTCTCTCTCTCTCTCTCTCTCTCTCTCTCTCTCTCTCTCTCTCTGCTCGTCACTCTTTCCACCCCCAAGTCATTTTTGCATCAAAGCCCCAGCGTCAGAACTGCCAGTCACCACTAGTTCTGGCATCAAACCCTCGCCCTCACAAGCCACAGCCACCACCTCCACCACCACTACTCTCCACCACCACCACCACCTCCACCACCACCAACACCAACCAACCAACCAGCTTCACCACGACTCATCATCACCACAACTTCCACTGTCACCAACAGAACTATTCATGATCATTGCTACAATACGCATTGTCACTTGTCCTACCACTAAGCTATGATCATCGCTGGAATCGCAAACCAATCTCAAGGATAAAAGGAGTAAAATGGATTAGGATTGTCTAAGGGGGTAAAGTCACGGGGGCTAGTGAGAGGGCGAGAGCTAAGGAAGGGGTAGCACTACTGCCGAAGAAGGAGTTGTAGGAGTGTGTGAAAGAGTGAAGTGCATCCCAGTCTGGTGTGGGTGAAAATGAAAGTGGCTTATGCATAATAAGTGGGTGATTGTCGGTGCTTATATATATACACCTGGTAGCGAGAGCAGAGACAAGTGTTTTGAGAGGTGTTGAGTGAATGAGTCAGCAATCTTGATGCAAGGGGTCGATTGTTAATGACGGGTGATTTGAATGCACAAGCGCGTGATGTGTTGGTATAGATAGGGGTATAGGGTAGCACCCAGTGCGAACGAGAATGGTGAAGAGCTTGTGAAGTCGTATGTGCAGGAAAAGGACTGGCGATTGGGAATACCTGGTCAGAAAGAGTATGATATATATAAGTAAACATGAGTGACTGGGGTCAGGGATCAGGGCAAATTGCTGGATTATGTATTAATCAATAGGTGTGCAAAGGAGTGACTCTTGGATGTACGTGTGCTGACAGAGGTCAGCTGGCAGGATGTATGATCACTTCGTAGTGGAGTCGAGAATGAGACTTTGTAGTGAATTTAGGAAAGCAGAAAATGAGTGAGAAGAGAGGGAGGTGAAAGTGAGCGAGCTCGGGAAAGAGGCTTCAGTGCAGAGAATCCAGGAGATATTAGGTGAAGACTGGGAAAAGGTGAGAGTGCATGAAACTAGGGAAGTGAGTGAGGAAGAGAGGTATTTAGGGAAACATTTTTTTCTTTTTACATGTACAAGAACTAATGTGTTTCGTGCGAAAGGTGGAATGCGGGCATGTGAGAAAGAGTAGTGTGGAGTTGGATGAGGAAGTTTTGTGGTTTTTGAAAGAGAAAAAAGAAAGTTGAGTGTGCGTTTTCTGCAGGGAAAGAGTGCGAGTGATTGGGAGATGCACAAGAGGAAGCCACAGGAATTCAAGTGGAAGATGTAGGGGCTGAAAAAAGAGAGCGAATGAAAGAATGAGAGAGAGAGAGAGAGAGAGAGAGAGAGAGAGAGAGAGAGAGAGAGAATTGGAAAACTTCATTGGGAATAAAGAATGCTTATGAAAGAGATGAATAGTGTGAAGAAATCATAAGAACAAATGGGAGCATTAGGAGTAGATGGGAAACTAATGACAGGCAAAGAAGAAGGGAAGAGTATCTGGAAGGACTACTGAAGGTGTTCGATGAGAGGTGGCACGTGTGGGCTGCTTGGGGCGTGGAGGCGTGCGAAGTGAGTGAGTCATTTCAAACGGTTTGGTGAAAAGAGAGGAGGGGGTGAAAGCCTTGCAGAAGATGAAGTGTGGCAAAGCGGCTGGAGTGGATGGGACTGTGGCTGAATTTCTCAAGACAGCGGGTTAGACTATTGTTAATTGGTTAGTCAGAATTTTCAGTATTGAAGTATGGTGAGGCGTCTGAGGACTTAATCTTGTATGAAAGCAAGGGGGAGAATAGTTAATGTTCACATTAAAAAGGTATAAATTTGCTTGAAATACCTGATAAGCTGTATGGGAGAGCTGTGATTAAAAGGATGGTGGAATGCACAGAGCATCAGACTGGACAGAAACACTCTTGGTTCTAGATTGGTAGGGGATGTATGGACCATATGGAGAGGATGAGCGAAAAGAGACGACTGACTATGCGATGTACATGTCATGAGTGGAGGAGGCACTTAAAAGGGATAAGGCCGAGAAGGAGATGAAAAAATGGGGTTAAAGAAACTCTGAGTCGTTGAGGCCTGAGCACTGAGGAGGGTGTGAGGCGTACATGAAGCAGAAGCAAATTGAAGCGATGTGGTATACAGGGGGCGACGTACTGTCAGTGGGCTGAACCAGAGTATACGGAGTGGGTGTGAGAATGTGAGGTCGCACTTGTGTGTTCTGTTGCCGCTCCCTCATTAACGCGGGAAACGGCTAACACGTGTGTGTGTGTGTGTGTGTGTGTGTGTTAACTGGTTAATAATCTTACAAACTCACGCTGTGAGCACGAGTCACTAACCTCCCCCCCACCCCCCCACTTCCCCTCCCAACCCCAACCCCCACCCTCCAACCCCAATCACTAACACCGGTGATCGAACCTTTTCACTGCACCGCACCTTCGTCACTGCTAACCAGCAGGCACTCACGAATCGCCAGTTCACCGCTAGGGATAACACACAAAAAAAAAAAGAAACTATCACCACTAACGGTCAGTCACCAAACACGACGTATGTCCAGTACCAGTTCTGGCCACCACTAGGATCACCGTGTGCGGGTCACCACAAGGGATATGAGGTCAGGTCGCACCCCGAGCCTCACCAGGACAGTTGGGGGTGGTCGCCCCAGGAGGGGCAGTAGCGCTTCGCATCACCGTTGAAAGGAAACTGGCATCACAGTAGAGGCCAGCCGAGGTATTATTGGCAGGGAGAGAGAGAGAGAGAGAGGGAGAGGGAGGGTGAGAGAGGGTGTGTGAGAGAGGAGGGGGGGAGATGGGGGGGGTAGGGGAGAGCAGGTCTTTCGCCAGTTAAATCCACCTCTAATCTTCGCTACTTATCATTAGATTCCATCAGCCCAATTCGGGCCCTCATCCTCAAAATGCCCATCGGAACCTCTTAAAGTCCCCCGCGGGGTCCCGGGGCCCCTCGCCCGTCCCCAGGAGGCGAAGGATGCGCCTGGGTCACCGGCCAAGGAGGCAGGACTCCCCTACACCTCGCTGACGGAGTCTGGGGAGACCTCGCTACGAGGGGACGGGGCCCATGCTATAAAGCGGACCCTCCGCCCGGCGCAATTTTGCCGGTCATTATTCTCAATTGTAACTAAATGACGTGATCCTAATTTGTAATCGGCCAGACTGTGGGTAATTTTCTCCTATTGCCTCCCCCCCCACCCCCCCCCCCCCCCCTACCCCTCTCTCTCTCTCTCTCTCTCTCTCTCTCTCTCTCTCTCTCTCTCTCTCTCTCTCTCCCTTTCCCTTCCTCTTATTCTCTCCCCTCTCTCCCCGTCTGCCTCTTGAGGGGCCAGGACTGGCAGGCATAAACAAGGATAATCCAGCCAATATGTTTCGGGGTCTGAAGAACAGCCTGGCCGCATCCATCACCCCACCCCTCACCCCAAAGGGGAGCAGGGGTTGAATGGGGAGCATAGCAGCAGCAGCCTCCTCCTCGTCGTCCTCCTCCCCAGCAGCAGCATAGGCTCGTCCCCTTACCAACATGGCCTCGTATCCTCCCCACTGGAATGTAGCCCCGTCGTCACCCCACCCTCCCCCCCTCTCCCAAGGAAGGATGCATCATGTGACATCAGAGATCCTCTCACGCCGAGTAGGATCCTCACCTGGTGTGTGTGCGTTGTGTGGATGAAGGATAACATACAGGAAGTCCTGTAGAAGACGACAGAATCCTTCGTTTAACGCCGAGTCACACAAGGTGTCCGGCCGGAGTCCCACCACGAGTGACGGGATGTCTCCTCCATATTGTGGGACATCCCTGAGTCCCTGACGTCCTCTCATTTGAAGGAAAAAAAATCAGTTCAGTTTGGTTAGGCAACACCTACTTAGTGGACAGATGTTTCTATTTTCCTTGTACTGACGTCCTCTGCATCCTCTTACACACACACACACACACCACACACACACACTGCTCCCGGGAACCGTAGACGGTAAGTGCCCGTCTCAGAAGTCAGTCTGTATCGTCTGTTTTTAAGCCTGGGTCAACGCCCGTCAAAAACTGTTCACGACGCTCCTCATGTCCCACAGCTTACCGCACTCCCTCTGCATCTGCCACAGCAATCTATGCCACAGTACACAGCACAGCACAGCTCTGCCTTGCCTTCTGCTGCATCTGTGGAGCTCTGGGCAAAGTCTTTTGGCTCTTCAAACTTTTTTCCTAACTTTCATTCCACTCTATACTCCTTTTTGTGTGCTATATCTGGGTATATTGTCGTTTGGCTATTCTATATCTGGTCATGCAGTCTTCTAGCTGGTCTATATTTAGCCATCCAGTCCTCCGGTTGTGCTATATCTGGCCATATAGCCCTATGGCTCTGCTATTCCTGGCTATACACAGTCCTGCGACTGCTCTGTCTCTAATCTTCCGTTTCCGTTCTCCCACAAGAGCTTTCCTTGTAATCAGATGACTCCTGACGTAATCATCAGGCAGGTGAACTCATCTGACATCCTCATTATTGACCTGACACGCCCGTGATGATTACATGTAATAGGCCAGTGACCCGGGGAGGAAGGGGTGGGGAGGGGTGGAGAGGTCAGGGGGGGCGACCTACGTCATCAGTCCAGCCATCCATAGGGAAAGGAGTAATTAATCATCCATGAACCGTGGTGATGTAGCGAACTTTAATAGAAAAATTAATAACCAGAAGGGTTGGGAAAGTATGGGGCCAGAGTCTGCACTGAACCAGCAGCTTTTAGATTTAAGTGATAGTGAGGCGTTTCGTGAAATAGGGTTTATCAGTTTGGTAAATGGGAATTTCTTTTTTTACAAATGCCAAGTTAGTACTGATCACTGTTAATTATGAGATATTATGTACGACGGACATTTATATGTGTATCGTCAGCTGTGAGTAGACTCAAGACTTCCGCTTGAAACATGCGTAATATGTGTTGGGTGCTGAAGTCTGTCATTTGTTTTAAGTGTGGTAGAATACGTTTTGTGTTGAGTATACGAAATGCGTTGAGCATATGAGTATATTATCTATGTGTAGTGAGGAACTGTGTATTATTAGGTATATATTTTTATATAGTATATGTTAAGTGCTTGACTATACTGTGTAAGTGTAAGGAAAATATGTCAAGTATCTAAGTATATCATAGTAAGTTTATGAAATATCTGGTGGTGAGTTAAGTCTATTATTTAAGTGTATAAAAATCGTTTCAAAGTTATTTCAAATTATTTGAAAAAATTACCCACATCCTTTTCTACCATCCACAGCCAAGCCTCACAAGTATTTCATGGTTTAACTTGACTGCTTCATATGCCCTGGTTCAGCCCACTGACAGCACGTCGATCCCCGTATACCGCACCGATCCAATTCATTCTATTCCATACACCCCGCTCGCCCTCCTGCATGTTCAGGCACCGATTACCCCAAAAGAATCTTTTGTTTTGTTCTTTCATCTATATGTTGTTCACCACCTTCCTTCCTCCGCTGCTGACGTGTAGATCCTCATAGTCTAATCTCTCTTCGCTCATCTTCTCCACCATTTCAATACACTATTTCAGTTCTCACAACCATACCACACTTACCACAAGATCTTTCTCTTGAACATGATGAACCATCCTCACACCACATATTACTGTCGTCAGGCATCTCATTTCCAGCACGTCCATCTTTTTCCTCTCTGTGGCCTTCCAGGCAACACTCCCCCTCGCATCCGCACAACACCGTCGCAACAACTGGACCATCAAACATGCCCATCTTTGCCCATCTTTCCTTCCACACATTCCTCTGTGCACCCATGACCTTAACCCACAGGTCTTAGAACTGGTCACATCACATTTAAGTCACAAAGGCTAGCAAACATTACATTTCATTCATTTTGTATTCAAAATATCCAACACGCGTAACCTTCAACTTACAGCAGAAACAGGAGCGAAATGAAAACCATTTGTGGTGGAAGACAGATGTAGTGGCAGAGAGCGCATGCCTGCTGGGGGGAGAGGAACACTTGTAGCGACGGTGAGGAACATTTGTGGTGGATGAGGACTGGTGTGTGTGTGGTGAGAGACAGTGCGGTGAAGGTGAACAAATGCAGTATAGGAAAGATGTAGTGGTCGAAAAAAAAAAAAGAATGAAAAGAAATCAGATATGTGTGTGTGTGTGTGTTTGTGTGTGTGTGTGTGTGTGTGTTTGTATGTGTGTCTATGTCTGTGTGTGATATGCACATGTAGCGGGGCGAGTTCCTTGTTGTAGAGGTGTATTGGTGAAGATCTGTGCTAAAAACAACTGCGAACATTGCACATTATCTACAAAATCTACCCACCACCGATTGCGCCATGCCCGTTTTCTCTCCCGGATAAAAAGAAAAAAAGAGGGTAAACTCCTATAAACCGGACGGTAAACTCCCCATCTTACTGCACCCAAACGCCAGGACTCACCGTTACCGGACAGAATCACACAACTCACTCGCCTTTTATGCCATGCATCGCCTGACACTTGTTAGTCTGCATGATCGGTTTTACGCCACTTTCGGGCCTCCCTCATGCGCCCCGCGTTCCCGATTATGTCACCATTTGCAGAGGTTTACGGGCGGGCAATTTCTAATTAATACCAAGCCCTCAATGACGCTACTTCCGCGTGGGATCCCAATAACACCGGCGTGTGTGCGCTTTTTAATCGGTCGGGTAATTAGACCCGCGAACGATCGTCATTCGGTAGTAATTTGCAAGTGTGGAAATTAAGGGCCTCTCTATAATTGCTTATTAATTCATTTACTTCGGTGAAATATTGGACGCGTCTCTGCGCTGTGCGTACTTTTTCCTCCTCTGCGATTTCGCTTCCGTCTCTTGTTTGGCGCCACTGTTCGGCGTTTCTTTCCTGCGGTTGTTCGCTGACCTGTTGGCTTCCGCTTCTTCTCATCTTGTTTCTCTTTTTCCTCTTCTCTCTCTCTCTCTCTCTCTCTCTCTCTCTCTCTCTCTCAAAACAATGGTGCAAAAGGGACATGCGTGTATACCTCTCGCACCCGTCCTTCTAGAAGGTTAATTATTATACAATACAAGTCCATGTGATACAAATGTGGAATATTTGAGGCGATGGATTTATTCATCCAACGCTGTGCCCCTCGTGTAGAGAAGAATCCCCTGATTCAGTGTGTGTTTCACACTGTGCTTCATTGAGGGGTTCGCTTGTACCTGCTATATAGAGACTAGTTCTGCCTTCTGCATAACATACGTGGGTCCACTAAATGGCAGAATTCATTCCTCGTACCGTACATATAAGTTATAACAAGCTGGTCATTACAATATATGACAGTTCCTGTTTAAGATGCACATATGAAACCTGACATATTTGCTTCAGGTTCAGGATTGCATCACCCTGCCTCAGAAGCCGCTTCCGAAGCTTCGAATTCAGAAACATCTCTATACCACAACAAACTGCATCAACAGTTATGTCTGTCTGGTCGTCTTCATCGACTTCGCTTGAGCAATTACCACTTGTCGCTAGCGTTGAAATAACACTGAGTGGCACAACCACAGCGTGACACACAGGTTAATAATCTTAATACAACAAGATATCCTGCTGTTATCACTGAACAGATCTAGAGCCATCCTCATGGGTCGGTTGGACACAAACACGTACGATATGTATACGTTTCTCGTACCTAGGAGACATCTCGCTTTCCTGGAGGTTGAGACATTTCATGCACCATACGCTTTGTCGTCTGGGATGATGATGGCTCCTCACTGGATGTTGCGTTAAGGGTCTTGGATGAGACAAATAAAGTGAATGATATAATTCAGGATTGTTGGTTGGTAGCGTTGAGCAGTGGGATAACCACAGCTTCAGGAGTTTGATCGGGATGACGATACTGTATTATCCCCAACTCGCTGTCAGCTGGAAACAAAATTTGAAAATTCAGATGAGTTTTCAGCAAAAGGAAAGGAAGAAATGACATTGACAGTATGGTCAATAATGAATGCAATTAAGAATTTGGCACTTACAATATAACATCACCACAAATAAAATCTACACACATTACAGTAAAAAAAAAAAAAGATGGGAGTGCCATTAAGAATTTAACTCACTGATCAAACATTCAAACACTGAAAGAAACAGTTATTGATCCTCTGTCAAGACAAAATGTTACATTTTGGGTGATTGAACTCTTGATGTACTTTCTCCTTCATCTTCAGAGCAGAACCTGCTCTCTGGGGTAGCAGGTGTTCGTTCCAAGGCGTGACCAGAAATATAAAAATAAACTATATAGGGCGAAAAAGAAGATCACATTGATGAATACCATAGAATACATGACAGCTCATTATTCCTTTAGAAAACAATTACAGTTAAGAAATTCTCTTATTTTTTTCTTCTTCTTTTCCTGTCCCTAACCTTCTTAAAATCATTTTGATAATGCAACACTCAAAAGAGTAAAGATGTCAACCACTTTCAATGTTCATTAGTAATGTCAGGCCATTTTCAGTCCATCTGGTTCTCTTTGAGAGAGAATAATTATGGAATAATGGAAGAATCAAAGGTAAACATTTAATTAAGGCTACTGTCTCTGTATGATCTACTCTGTACAATGTTTAGTTTGAATTTTTAAATTGCATGAGGCAAGCATTCATGCTTCATCATTATTACGATGTAGATTAAAGAACAGTATTGTCATCTACAAGGGAGAAGAATGTAAGACAAGGATTTGTTAAATCACCTCCACTGTTGTAATAGCGCGAGTTCTCTAAAGTGCAGACTGGAAGTGAATACTGAGTTCCAGTTATGTCTCACCTGCTAAACACTCCTATCTTTCTAAAACAACTGCTTAAGGCTGTGAGGAGATTTATGATAACGATATTTGGTATTTTTATGCATATGTTAACTGCATTATTCATGTGTTAGTCGTAAATACGGTCCACATTCAGACAGGCCTATATTGCTGTGCTCTAGAAGATATTGTCTCAGGCAGTAAGATATTGTTAGTAATATTTTGAATTTACTCAGTCAGAATTGATTATGGTTAAGTCTGTCTTGTTTTTATGAAAAAAGCTCAGCTGAAAGGAAATATCTAATCAATGGAAGATCAGAGAAAAGTATTTCTTGGCTTAGAAAGATCATGATATGATTTATTGGAAAAAAAATTTAAACATCTGAAAGAAAGAAGACTAGTACTAAGCAATAGTAAAACAAATATATATAGATTAAAGATATATTAATACAAATAAGCTTAAGGAAATGGAAATAATATCAGAATACACTCCTCACTGTTATAAAGTAGAAGAATTTAATAAAGCAGTTGCACATTTCAACAAGCAAAAACTAACGTGCAGTGTGATCTTAGATTTGATTTTCATGAAATTGTACTTTGAGATACCAAAAATTTGACAATGAAGAAAGGACACATCAATTTTACTTTGTATTTTGTTACAGATAGTTCTGTGGACATTGTTAATATACATGAAGCTATCTCTGAAAAGACTGAAACATAATTTTATACATAAAGATTATAGCATCATTTCAAAATGCTTGTTCTGATGGGAGAGTAATTTGATAATTTGTTTAATAGCTTATATTTTCCTGTTGTCTCATGCTTTATAGTCATGTAATTTGATGCTTTAAGTTTAAGAGTGTAGAGAGTTTTAAACGTTAAGTATACCTGATAGTCTATCAGCCTTTTAGACCACTGTTATTATACCCTTAAGATTACCTCATTCCTTTGAAAGCATATAATGCAGGAAGATATAAGACTGCTTTGTGTTTTTTTTTTCTAAATGTTTTAGGGCTGATGTTATTCCCGTTGTAGTGTTTTAAGTTTGCACACATTTACCTTCATAAAACCTAAAAGTGCTACGGTACGACATTTGCGTATGATGGCACTGCCCTTTGACCTGACCTTTTGGGAATCGGGTTAGAGGTCAACGCCTGTAACTCAGACCCTTGCATGCGATGGCCCGCCCCTTTGACCAGGTTTTTAAGCAGAATCAGGTCAGAGGTCACTCCTCCATCATACCTCATGGGTCATACAGTCACGCCTAGGAGAGTGTCAAGAGGAGGTGTCGTCAGGATCTCAGCTGACCCAATGTTCATGAAGATCCTAACCTTGAACATTTTTTTTTTCCTTTTGGCGTTTAGTCACATCGTCTTTTGCAGCTGTTTTGGATGCCAGTCTGACTAAGCCTCCCTCGCATTTAGGTCTACTACTTTCACTCGCTGTCTGACACGCACACACACACACACACAAAAAAGAAGAAAAAGAAAAAAAAGGAAAGAAATCTCACTTCCTACGTGTTCTAGATTTAGATGTCAGTCAAGCAGCGAGTGTGAGGGAGAAAGGGAATCCGGTCCCTGGCTCGAATAACCCGACCGAACTGGACAAGATCTCGCCTCCAGACGAGCTGCTCATAAGCCACAACATTTCGTGTTGTAATTTCGCTTCGTGCCAGTAGTGTAATCCTGAGTCAAACACGTCTTGGAGCTGCCTTAAACAAGTACAGGGAGACATTATTCTTTCTTTCATCATGATATAGAAAGGACAAGAGTGCAATTATCCTCTTTCTCTATAACAGAGCATAAAAATCAATATAACATGGATCGATATAGCTGCTCGGTTTGATCTGAGGGAACAAAGCCAAGTTGGACACCATTGTTTCGGCCAACTAGTCAGAAGATGGTAGAGTTTCATTGGGTGAAACCCCCCCACCACCACCACCCCACCACCACCCCACCCCAAGCCCCAAGGGGGGTAACTGGACCTCTTCGGAAGGTAGAAGAGAGGAGAGGACATAGGCTCTGGCTCCCTGTCGCGTGTGGTGCCCGAGGGACAAAGCAGAATCGTATAACTACTGTATAGAACACGGGTCGTAAGCGGTAAAACATATAAAGAGAAAAAAAAAAGACTCTTACGAGTGGAATCTCAAAAGCATGTGTTAAAAAAAAAAAGGTCGTCGTTAAATCATTTACGAACAGATAGTTGGTTAATGTCGCCCAGGGTGATAACCCGGGCTGAAATTAGAGAGCAAAGTGTCAGTCTGACCCACGAATGTTGTGGCTCTGAGTGCCATAGGCGGAGCCCCAGGTTGCCAAGAGGCATATACCTTGCCAGGTAGAACTATTAGGGCCTCCCTGAACGCTGAATGCTAGCTAGGGCCGGCATGGTATCCTTGAGCCTAGGTACTGGACATCCTGCAGGGTGTCCCTGAAGCCTGAATGCTGGTCAGGGCCTAGAGGGTGTCCCTAACCCCCCGAGGGCCAGTCAGGGCCGACTTGGTTGAACGTTCAGGAGCCGTGAGTGCCCTTCAGGGCCGGCAGGGTGCTTCTGAGCCCTGAGTCCATGCCTGCCTGTCAGTCAGGGCCGGGGAAGGGGTGTTCCCGGCCAGGGTCAGCTGAGGGTGAGTCACCCTGGCCCTGAACATCGAGCTACTTAAGAGAGGCTCGCCCTTGAAGCCCCACCCACCCTTAGGGCTGCTAAACCACCCAACAAGAATCTTTACATTTGTTCCTTTCGTTGATTTACTTCGCTCGTTATGACTACAGCCTCTCTGTAATCTCGAGTGATATAAATTATCGTTTTTAATTCACAGTATGTATCATTTGATTTTCTGCAAAACTCCAACTCATATATGGTTGGGAACTCGTGTATTTTATCCTTTATGAATTATATGAATTTCATCCAATAATTTTGAGTGATATGGGTATTCTTGTACCCTTATGAAGTACATGGTTTCGGTTTGACTTATGATTATGAGTCATACAAAGCTGGAGAATCATATTCATTCAACCATGCACTGAAATGGCAATGATACTTTTATGGAGAAAGAAGTGTAAACGGAGAAAGATATCTCTAAAGTCTTCCACTTGATAGGAAAACAGAATTAGCTTCATTCCCGTTAGAGAAGGAATTTTTCTTATACTCCTCAAAGAAACAGATTTTATAAACAAGTCTTAAAAAGGTATCGTGTCCGCGATTTCTTATATTCGTGTGTGTGTGTGTGTGAGTGTAAACTATCTACGTGCTTCTTAAAAAGATATTTAATATGTTAGATTGCGGATTCAACTTTGTTGATCTTGCGGAGTGGAGCCACTTTGAGCATTGGTCTAGACGAACACGCATTTACATGTGAGTTTTTCTTATTCAAAGGCGTTGAGCGTGGGTTACAGGGATAGAAACCTAGTATGAATTTTTGCTGGAGGGAGTTAAACACGTGCGGTAAGGATAGAAATTACTTTTGATGCTTTTTTTTTTTCTTGTAGGAAGGGGTAGAAAGTGAATCGCAAGGATAGAAACTACATTTTGAGGTGCCTGCAGGTAGGGATTCGGCAAAAGGATTCCTTTTGCGAGCGTAGGATATTCTAAGGGAGGGAAGGAAGGAGGGAGGGTTGGAAGTGGAGGAGCCGGGTCGCCTTGGCCGACGGGACGTGGGCCATAGTGAGACCAGAGCAGGAAGCCTTAATGGAGAGAGAGCTCTTGAGGGCGCGAGCAACACGTAGAGCTTTGTTAAGGGCGGTGGGGGCGTGTGGGCGTGAGGACATGGTGAAACGCGGGGAGTCTTAGAGCTATAGGGTAACTCTTTGGACGTGTAGAGCTTTGTTGAGGTAAAGGGGAGGGGGAAAGGGGGACAGTGGGGACGTGTAGAACCCTCCCTCTGAGTGGGGGGAGGGGAGGACGTGTATACAGAGCCGTGTTGAGACGTGTACAGGTGTGTGGTGTTCTGGGGTGTGGAAGGAGTCGGTATATTACCTCTCTTGGGGCGTCAGTGTCTGTGGAATGTCGTGTCGCCGGTTCCTCTAATTCTTTCTGGTGTGGAAACTCTCTCGGTGTGCCTCTTTAGTCTGTTGCGTCTGGTAGCATCCTTGGCTGTGGTGAAGTCTGTTGAGCGTCGCGTCTGTGAACCACTTCAGTACCGTCTGTTGAACACCCGTGGTTACGACGACTGCCGAGCGTCGAGTGTGTCTGTGAACACACTACATTAAATGTCTGTTACACGCTTGGATATAGTGGTGTCTGTTTGACGCTGAGTATGTGAACAACTACATCATTTTCTGTTGCACCCTTTGATATAGTGATGTCTGTTGAGTTTCTCGTCTGTGAACATTTTCGTTCATGTCTGTTACGCTCTTGACTGTGGAAGTATCTGTTGAGCGTGTCTTGTCTGTGAACAGTGTCATTACAGTCTGTTACACGCTTGGGCAAGTGGTAGTACTGTCTGTGGAGGCGATATGTACAGTACATCTTTTTTTTTCTCCTCTCCTCATTTGGTACAAATTCATTTTGCGTTTTTTGGTAAATTCCTGCACATCGTCTCCACCACGGCTTCGGCAGTACAGTTTCCAAGACTTTTTTCTTCTCATCCGGTTTGTTATACATGAGACGTGTGTGTATGTGTGTGTGTGTGTGTGTGTGTCTGTCTGTCTGTCTGTCTGTCTGTCTGTGTGGCCTTTCAAAGTTTTTTTATCTTTCTTGATGTCATCTACTTCATTTGTCTTTTGGGACAGTGTGATTCCTTACCGAGAATCATCCGAATCATTCCGTGAATCATATTCACCACACCTTATTTTGAATCGGCTGAATCATACCTTGCTGTGAATCATCGGAAATCATACTTTACTGTGAATAATCGAATCATACTGTGAATCATCGGAATCATACCTTATTGTGAATGATATGAATCATTCGTTACTGTGAATAATCTAAATAATACCTTACTGTGAATCGTCCGAGTCACGCCTTACAGTAAATCATCTGAATCATACTTCCTTCCTCCTGACATTTTTTTAGGTTGGCGATACTAAAAACTCTGAATTTTGGAATGATTACCCTATTTCCACACCATCCAGAGCGCGGTGTGATGTTGTAAGAGGAAAAGCCATTTGCATATCCCTTGTGTGAATTCCTACACAATTATTTTCACAATAGTTCATTCATTACATTTCTGCTTTTCATTCGTTATGTGTCAAATTGATGATGACATCACCTTCATAAAGATAATGGTTTCTTGTTCTACTTTAAGTCCTCTCGTCTTGACGTTCTCTATTTGGGTCGATTAGTTCTCTACTAATTCCTTATGTTCTCTACTTGGTCTGCAAGTTCTCTATTTGTTCTTTAAGTTCTCTACTTGTTCCTCATGTTCTCTGTCTGGTCTGTAAGTTCCCTACTTGGTCTCTTAAGTTCTCCGCTTCTTCCTTATGGTCTCTACTTGTTCCTCGTGGTTTCTACTTGTTCTTTAAGTTCTCAAGTTGGTCCTCAAGTCCTGCACTTGTTCACGGCCCTCCTTGTCCTGTTATAACTCACTCAACGTCACCCACTTTCCTCTTTTTCCCAGCGTCTAATTATCTTAATTTCTTCATCCTCTAACTCATCCCTCTCTCTCTCTCTCTCTCTCTCTCTCTCTCTCTCTCTCTCTCTCTCTCTCATCTCCTCCACACCCTCACCTCTCCATTCCGCTCCTCCCCCCAACCCCCCCAGTGCCCCTACTACCCCGTGCCCACCCGCCCCACACCTCCCCACCCCACTCCACCCTCGTCTCACTCGTCACATTGGACCAATTCACATCAATCTAGCTGGGTCACCCAAGTTCTTGTGCTCTCCTCCTCCTCCTCCTTCTGCTGCTGCTGCTGCTGTCTTGTAGAGACAGTGTGTTGTTGTAGAGGATTGTCGTTGTTGTAGGAGACTGTTGTAGATGTATGCACTGTGTTGTGAACGTGTTGTAAGGGGTTGGGTTGGTTTTGGAGGTGTTTTATAGAAAGGTAGACAGACTCACAGATAGGGGGAGAGAGAGAGAGAGGAAGCGACAGAGAGAGAGAGAGAGGGAGAGAGAGAGAGAGAGGGAAAGGAAAGAGAGAGAGACAAAGACATAGAGAGAGAGAGAGAGAGAGACGGACAGACAAAAAGACACAGAGAAAAAGACATACCCAAACAAAAACAGAAAAGGGTAAAGACGATCTCATAAATACGAGGGAAATGGGGACACAGACAGACGACTATAAACACAGAAGAAAGACAGAGGAAGGAAGAGGAATTATGGGAAAGGGGGGAGAAGGTAGGCTTTGAAATTGATGAAAGATGAAAGAATAGAAAGAGAGGAGTTAGTGATAGAAAAAAGAATAAAGGATGGGTTATAGAATGACGAATGAAGAGAAGGGGAGCTAAAGTGGTGAATTACCAGGCTCAGGAAGCGCTTTGGCCAAGGAGAGAGAGAGAGAGAGAGAGAGAGAGAAAGAAAGAAAGAGAGAGAGAGTGAGAGAGAGATGGAGGGATTATGGGCAAGAGATATGAGCCACAGGGAGATATAGAGAGGGAGATACTACCGTAGCATAGAGGAGGTCGTGTTCTATATAGAGAGTTTTGTCTTAGGAAGTCTAAAAGGGAGGATATGTTTCTGTATTTGAGTACAGGGAGAGATCTATGTAGCGAGGCTATGGTGTTGTTCTTCATAGGCTCCAGATAAGGCTCTGGTATTATAGTGAGAGATAGAGAGAGAGTGAGAGAGAGACAGAACATGTATAATTGCAAGAGATGTGAACAGTAAGAATCTTATGTTCTCTTGGGAGAGAGACAAGGCTCTTGAGACAGAGAGAGAGACACACACACACACAGACAGACAGACAGAGAGTAATACGAAGAGACGAAGCTGGTTTTAGAGCTATATTCAGATTTACAGTGAAGAGGGTGAGAGATGTCTCTTGGAGAGAGTGAGAGAGATTTTTGGGAGAAGTTCTAGATACATGTCTGCCTTTTCAAGGAATATGTGTGTTGGTATGTTATTCAGTAGGAAGGGCTGTTAGCAATGCACACACATAAAAGACATGAGTTTCTTTTGTTATGTAATTTGCTACAGGTGCACTTGACCCGTGCACTCGTATAACTAATCCCTCGAGCACGACGGTGCGACTCTTGGACATGATGGCTGGGTCTCTGAAAGATCGGGTCAGTGAACTGCGATGTCAGTATGTCTGTACGTACGCGTGAACAAACCTTACCGAAGCGCACGGTAAAAAAAAAAAAAAATTATAAAGAGAGAAATGTAGAACTGCCAGTAGATCTGGGCCAGGGCTTGTGTGGGTCTGTCTGGCCCTTAGTGTAGACAAGGGCCCACGTGGTTGGTGGCCCGCCCCTCCCCCCCCCCTCTCTCACCCCCCCCTGGCTGTAGATGTAGGACGTAGTCAGTGTGTGGAAATATAGAGAGAGTCTGTGTGTGTGTGTGTGTGTGTGTGAAAGGAGTGTGTATGTGTGTGCGTGTGCGTATGTGTGTGTGTTCGTGTGTGTGCATGTGTGTGCGTATGTGTGTGTGTGTGTGTATGTGTGTGTGTGTGTGTGTGGGTGTTTGCGTGTGTGTGTGTGGAAATCCTTGCTCCACATGTGGATGGAGACTGTGTGGGACTCCTAGCTGTATATGTAGATACTGTCTGTTTGGGGCCCCCTTATTCCACATGTGGATAGGGGATCTGTGTGGAACTCCTTGCCCTGCATGTGGATTGTGTCTGTGCGGTGGAACTCCCCTCACTCCACATGTGGACCAGAATCCATACGGCACTATGGAACCCCGATACGCTAAACTGGCATCGTGTTTGTCGATAGATAAGTACGTTACTTTGCCAACGTACGAAGCGCCAGGAAGGGCACATCCTTAAATAATCCTGCCCATTGAGGGTACTTCACAGTACCTCAAACAGAAAACACGTTGGATAAGTCAGACGCACAGATCTCACAGCCACCTACACCGGTGGCAGGGTGAGTGTCTGTCTCCCTCCCCACCTTCATTGCGCCTTATTCATTCATTCCCTGAAATTCCCCCGTGGGGAGGAGAGGAGTCATGCGGGAATGTCATGACGTGTGTGTGAGTGTGTGTGTGTGTGTGTGTGTGTGGGTGGGTGTAGGTGCGCTATAGCTGTCGACACCCCCCACCCACACCCATTGTCCCACCCACTGGCATTAACTAATTCCTTCCCCCCTCTCTCCTCCTCCTCCTACTCCTTCTTCGCCCTCCTCCTCCTCCTCATCTCCCCAGGGCGACAGATGGGCTGGAGAGGCAGCCATTTGAGTGGGTGAACTCGTCCAGAATATGTTAGGAAAAAAAAACAGTAGTCCTACCTTTACGGAATCTACATTCTGCCGGCATTGTGGTATTGAAGACAAAGTGTAGATTCCTCGGTGTTTTAGATTATACAAAATTTTCTGGCGAAATTTTCAGGCACTGTGTATATTCTCATATCACCATCCAACATTCTCTAGTTGGTGGTATCCTACAAGACAGTAGTCAGTCTCCTTCAAGATAGCGGCCTCCTACGAGATAGTAGCCACCTACAAGATAGCTGCCTCCTACAAGTCAATGGCTTCCTACAAGGGAGTGTCCTCCTACAAGGGAGTAGCCTGCGTCTAGCCTCCTGTCAACGTCAGCCTATCCCCATTACTTTACAATTGCTTACACCAAATTGTATCAAGTTTCATGACCATATATACATTTATGAGAGAATTTATGAAGTATCATAATATCAAGTTGGACAATATATTCTCCTGAGGATCTTAGGAATCTTATTGGTAAATAATTGTATATACGTATATATAAACGCCTGATGACCCCTAGTTGCATACTGAACACCTGAGAGCTGAGATATTTTTTTGTTCTGGTGTATTTGTAATATCGTCTTGTGATCTGGAAAATCTACGTATTTTGTTTCATGTGAGGTTGACATGAATTCTGATACAAGTACTTTGATTTGTTTCTCTCTTTATCTATCTATCTATCTGCTGTCTGTCTGTGTATGTGTGTGACTACCCATCTGTCCATCTATCTGTCCCCCTGTCTATCTTTATATCTATCTGTCTTCAACTCTGTGTCCATTTGTATGCAGTGCGCCAAAAGACGTAAGACCTCTCTGTACACTGGCACAAACGCTTGTATGATTTACATGTAGGAAGACGTTCTTTCTGTGCATATTCTCTCACATTTAAATATATTCACAGCATTACACAAGGGGCCTTATGCAGGAGTTTATAGAGGTGGGATGATGTTGAATGTTGATCTGTTTCTTTGCATGTGATTTAAGTAGCAATTTCACCTCCCACTAATTTCGGCGCTACCGGACTCCGCCTGCTTGTAGATACGCTGCTGGGGAAGTGTCACCATCGTCGAGGCTGTGTCATCCGAGTACACAGTCTCGTCGAGGGGGCTGCCCGCTCCGAGAATCGAACCAGAGTCCGGGTGGTGCAATGTCAGCCACGCTGACCACTCCACCACCGAGTGATGTTTGATATAATGCAGGTCTATTTTACTGATGTGTCTCTCCAGTTACTATATGCATTTTCGCATACATTCTGAGAAGATTATTCATTATCATTATTATGATTATCATAATTGTGATTATCTTTATTTTTTTTATTTTTAGTTTTACTTTCTGCTGCTTAGTATTCTTTTCTTCCCCTGTTTACTATGTCTATCATTTTCTAATTTCTTTCTTAACGCCTTCCTTCACTTTCTTCTTCTTCTTTCTCCTTGGTGTCTCTCTCTCTCTCTCTCTCTCTCTCTCTAGTCCTTCCCTTCCTCCTCCCCTCCTCCTCCTCTCCTTCTGCCTCTCCCCCACCCACTCACCCACCCCCCTCTCTCCCCTCTCCCCTCCCCTGGGCCATCATGGCCGCAAGTGGGCTGGTCTGGGTGGTGGGCGCCCCCTCTCCCCACCCCACATCCCACTCCCTACCCTGCCCATGACCGGGGCCACCACACACACACACACACACACACACACACACCCAGGCTGGGGCATATCTCGCCTCTTTATTCATTTTGAACCACTTCTCATGATTTTGGACATGATCGTCGACCCTTCCTGTGTTGCTGTCACCGCGGCCATATTTGTTTTGACTGACCAATCATCGCGCGTTCCGTGAGGAGGTAGTAGTGGAAGACCCACGCTTGTGTTGCGTTACTTTTTGGGGGAGACACAACACCGTGTTGTGTTCCTTGTGGGAGGCCAGTTGGCACTATATTCCTTCAGACAGATCCAAACACTGTTGTGTTCCTTGTGGCTAGACCCACATTGTGTTGTGGTGTGGCTTAACGTGCACTTGGTTTGATAACACAAAGAACTCAGCTGTGTGTGTGTGTTTGTGTGTTTGTTCTGTTGTTGTTGTTGCTGTTGTTCTTGTTGTTCTTGTTGTCTTGTAACTGCCTCTAGAATTTCTTTCTGCAATTGCAAGTGTTGTGTCCTTGATGTAACGGACAGTTGCATGCTTGGAGGAAAGCAATTACTTGCGCCTCTTGACATGAAAATTCTAGTTTCTTAGGACATATGACGGACTCACATTTCTGGTATGCAAATCAATTGAGCTCATTTTTTGGTGAGGGAGGCGAGTGTTACGTCTCTCGCATCCTCTCTGGGGCCCCAATCTGAGGCCAGATGT
>JAYMFT010173102.1:0-12189 GCA_038088735.1 Panulirus argus
ATATATATATATATATATATATATATATATATATATATATATATATATATATATATATATATATATATACACGACTACCTCACTGTTTCTCTCATGCACACAGGTTCCATGTCTTAAACCTACGTATGATTTACTCCCAAGACGGAATATAATGAGGAGAAAATCCTAGTAATAAAGCAGCGCGAATGGATCACATGTCACACCAAGAACGATCTAAATCGTGGAAAAAATATGATGTTTGTTCTAGAATTCCTTTAAAGGAAATGGGTATTATTTACTAAATTCATAAGCGTTTTAGGTTCTTATTATTCAAGCAGGTGTTACCGGGCTCCGCCTGCAAGAGGTTATATCATGGATGAAAAGTCACCTTTAGCTAGGCTGTATCGGGAGTACAGAGTCGTCAAGGAACTTCTCAAAGCAAAGGGGCTTATATATTTCCCTGCTACTGAAAGTAGCGCACCTTTGCAGAGAAGTCCTGTGTAACACCAGGACTCTTTCGTAGGATTAGGTCCGGAGGAAATTATGTATAAATCTATAGAATATTTGTTGTATGACTGACGTGGGTCTAGACGTGTAGAGGTTTTCGCAGACTTGTGAAGAGATCGGTTACATTCCACAGTTCGTTCTCTACACCGCAGTCAGATTCGAACCCTGGGCAAGGCGCCCGTTGTGTATATATACATTTGTCAGTCCGTCAGTATAGTTCTCTATCCACTGAACATAACGATACGACCCGTGAGCATGACGATGAGAATATTTGAAGCCGGACGTTTCGTTGCTTGAACCCGACAGTACAACAGTACAGACAGACCTTGAAACCACTGCGGTACGAGCCTTGGGTGTGACGGCTCTACTTTTTACCTGACCCTTAAAGATCAGGTCAAAGGTCAAGTCGTCATGCCCAAGACTTGTGACTCTAAAGGTCGTACGTCCCTACTGTGGCTTGAGGGTCTGACCATTGCGTCCAAGGGGTCAGAATACTGGGTTTTGATGACAGTGTGAGGTAAGTTGACGTCCGCTCAAACTGCAAGGGAAGAACTACTTCACTTGCCATCAGGATGTACAAGAAAAAATTATATCTCATTCAGCAGTTGCTCGTGGGAATTTGAATCCATATCAGCGAAGACTTTAACAATGAAATTTTCTTTAAAAAAATGGGACTTTCTAAAAGTCAAGTTCGTTTTATTATAAACGATACATTTTTTTCTCGCTCTCTGCCTTCGGCGACCACCTCTTTAGTATTTACGAACCGTCGAGAGGCGAACATGTACGCCTATATGTCGATTGAGGTAAAAGTCTGTGTCCGCGTCCATGACGCGAGTGTTGAAAATTACATAAATAATTCCGTTACCCTTGTGGTATTAGTAATCAGGTGAATACAACCTCTATAGGTTAGACAGCCAAGCTACACCTGACCTCTACGAAAGAGAAAGTGCCCCAGCAAAGTTCCTGAGGGGACGCAGTCAAGAGTGAGAGATTTCGTTTGGAAACACAAGACTTCGAGTTTAAGTCAAGGTCGGTGGGTCTTTCTGTGGCAATGTGATAGTGACTAAGTCCAGCTTGCCTTCTCGATGGTTTCATATCTTGTTCTCACTCACTCACTCACTCACTTTCTCTCACCCTCTCACTCCTCAAGCACATACACACACACACACACACACACACACACACAGATGTACAAACAGACAAACATAAAAGCATGAGGCTTCCCTCGTGAGGTGAGGCAAAATGAAGTAGACGACTGGTTATCCTTGGAGCAGAGTTCATGGTGAATATTTCCGACGTTTGTTATGTGAATATAATTTTGTATTGCGTTGAAAGAATTGAGAAAGAGGTCTAAGGCTTCCTGGGTAGGGAGTGAAAGTAGTGATAAAAGGGAAGCACGTGTTTACTGATGGGAAAGAAAAACTGACTGAGTGATTTGGTGGCTAACAAACAAACGAACACGTAAGCAGAGAAAGAGGAGGGTGATGTTACACACACACACACACACACACACACGCAAACACACAAAAGAGGTCAAGCATAACAAACTTTTTTGATTTTATGGCATAATGAGCCCTAGCGAGAGAAAAAAAAAAGAAAGATGAAAAAAAAAGTGTGTGGGTAGACTTTCTTATTTGACTGGCAGAAAACCCTTGATACTTAACCCGCACGAGGTTACCGAGAGAACTGGATTTCCAGCCAGGCATTAAAAGGAGACTAGGTTAAAGTTACATGTGAATACCCTTGCCACCGAAATCAATATCTTAGTACGTTTGCGGATGATAAATACGTTTGCGGATAATTCTAACTTTTGAGAAGAATAATGGGGGATGAGCATTTAGACAATCAACGGAGAGACCTAGATAGACTTTTGAGCATTGTTTAGGGTAAACGGACGGCGAATTCAGCCAAACCACGAGAATAAAGTACAGTAAAACAAAGCCAAATTATGATTTTTTTTTATGGGAAAATTACAGTCATCTGCCAATAAAACGAACTCAAGAGCTGATTCATTACCCGGCATACCACAAGAGTTGATTATCCCCACTGCCACTAGAGTTGATGTAGACTCCAGCCTTCCACTAGAGTTGATGTAGTACCCAGTCTGTCACTGGAGTTGATGTAGTACCCAACCTGCCGCTAGAGTTGATGTAGTACCCAGCCTGCCACAAGTTGATGCAGTATCCAACCTTCCACTAGAGTTCATGTAGTACCCAACCTGCCACTAGAGTTGATGAATTACCCAACCCGCCACTGGAGTTGATGTGATATCCAACCTGCCACTATAGTTGATGCAGTACCCAACCTGCCACTAGAGTTGATGCAGTACCCAACCTGCCACTGGAGTTGATGTAGTACCCAGCCTGCCACTAGAGTTGATGTAGCACCCAGTCTGCCACAAGAGTCGATGCAGTACCAACCTGCTACTGGAGTTGATGTAATACCCAGCCTACCATTAGGGTTGATGTAGCACCCAGCCTGCCACTAGAGTTGATGTAGTACCCGACCTGCCACTGTAGTTGACGTAGTACCCAGCCTGCCACTGGAGTTGATATAGTGCCCAGCTTGCCACTGGAGTTGATGTAGTACCAAGCCTACCACTGGGGATGATGCCTACCCATCCTACCACTAGAGTTGATGTAGCACTCAGCCTGCCACTAGAGTTGATGCAGTACCTGACCTACCACTGGAGTTGATGTAGTACCCAGCTTACCAGCAGAGTTGATGTAGCATCCAGCTTGCCACTAGAGTTGATGCAGTACCCAACCTGCCACTGGAGTAGATGCAATACACAACCTGCCACTGGAGTTGATGTAGTACCCAACCTGCCACTTAAGTTGTGTGGTACCCAGCATTCCAGCCTGCCACTTGAGTTGATGTTGTACCTAGCCTGTTACGAGAAAACCCAGTAAAATTATTAAGAAGGTAAACCATTTATTTGTCCATGAAAATTACCATCAAGTATATAAATAAGGTGTTCAGAAAAAAAATGAAATATTTACAGTTTTTCATTTGGCTCAAATTAGAGTATGTACCGCTGGTTTGGTTCGGTCATTTTAGAAAAAGAAAAGTATTATAGATCTGCCGGAGAAGGTCCAAAAGTATGCATACGGTTATTCTTCGACACAGTAACACGATTACAGAGTTACGAAAGTGTAAGGAAGCCATAGTATGCATAATGTACTTTCCTGAACTCTGTAAAATACGACCACGAGACAGAGGCAGACAAAATCCCTTCAACCTGCGTGTTCAAATTGATGGTCGAGTCCTCGCCAGTGACCCTTTGTAAATTCCATCATAAATGTCGCGGCTAATATTCAAAACAGTTTCCGCGTTAAAGAGGTTAAGGCACGACAGTTCCAGGATTCCAGAGCTAAGAGAAAAGGAAAACGACGACGGACTAGGAAGAGGAACTGCGAGAGGTGAGCTGATCCGAGCTGCGTGTGGGCGTAGGGTGCGTAGGAGTCCCCTCCTCCACCGCCACGATTTCACAAGGATCTTTAGGAATACTCTTTAACCCTCTTTAGGCTCTCTGACCTCCAAGACTGCAATATTTGGACTCTCTAATCTCCTGTGGTTATTTCCTAAGAGTCCTACAGTGACTCTGGACGCCTCTGAGGATGACACTCTGACTCTTATGGATGGTACGTGATGGTTAGGACTATCTTCCGGCTGCATTAATTACAGTATGTCCTCGAGGGCATCATTTCCCGACTCCCAGGATATATTTTCTAGCCTCATGGAATATCTGTGCGACATGTAACGCCCCCTGTTCGTAAATGAGACTCGTATCAAGACGCCAGGAAAGTGCTTTCGTATAAATGCCTCTTGGGAAGTTTCGAGATTAAAGGTAGTGAGACAGGGTGACCGATAGCACGCTTGGCCAGACTCGTTCGTCAGGGGGAGAATAAGTCAGCCAAACTGGGTACTATAGAAAAAGAGTTGGAGACCCATCCTCCATTTTCCTGCCTCTTAGATGCAACAGACTCAAGACAGCGATCAGTTTAGTTTTTTTAGTTTTCAATATTTTATTCCTTGATAGAGGAATCGGGATCCTAGTGCTGCCACTAGGTACCCCTGTACAATATTACCAGAAGCATCTGGCAAGTGTGGCGAGTACAAATGAATATAACAAAGGGGCTTACTAAAGCCTAAGGAAGGAAGGATATTCCTTCAACACATCATTAATAGTTTTTGCATAATGTCTGGCCAGTATGGGTAGGGTCATCGTGTCTCCTTCAGGGGGTCGTGGAGTAGTGTTCCAGCAGGCGTCACGGAAGCGTTGTGTGTGGGGACAGCGATCATTTGACCAGCTCGTGTTCTGGACGTATCAGCGATGGGACTGTCCGTCGGTTTTGCCTATCATTCAGCGTCGCCTGACGTCAGTTGACTCAACTCTTGCTCTCACGAAGTTTCATTTACTGAAATTCATGGAGCTGTATATCTGACTGTGTACACACCTCTCGATAACGAAGTTTACAGGGGTCACTATAACGCGGGATTCCAGATATTGTTAACATTACGACGGAAAATCAGCAGAATTTTCATGAACACAACATTAGCACACATGCGAGACCGAAGCATCGTCCTTGAGTCGGAGTGTACCTATTTATGCATACGGGAAGGGAGCATCTTACCTCTGCGGGCGGACCCCACCTTCCGACCTCCGTTTTCTATCATAGTCCTTTGAGTCTGGCTGTGTTTTCCGCATTCATTACTGCTGATGTGTCGACAAGCAGTAACGCCAAATAGACACTACAGAGCAAGTAATCACACACGTACGTGAAAAGGATGATTCCGTAACATTCACAGTATGCAGAACGTTTCGTAACTTTTCTTCACATATCACGTATCTCGGTACGTACAGGGCTTGATGTAGGCAAGGGGACTGTTCTGTGAATCTAGTGACGGTACAACTTTGTTCTGTAAGCGAGAACAAACTTAGGAATTTCCCGTAGTGTCCACTAAGTCCTTGATGGAGATGCTAATATACAGCACTCCTTATTAACATGATATAGAGGAGAGTTCTTCGTGCTGCTGTGAGTGTTAGAATCAGCAGGTCTTTGCCTGGCTCAGGTGTCAGTCATAGTGACAGTTTGTTTCCTGATGTAGTTATGCTACCGACATTCAGGGGAGCTGTACGCCCTTAAGCATAGGTTGCGTCGTCAAACATAAAATCATTCAAGAAATGTTTGTAAAGATTTCTGTTCAACGTTGCATCCGATCAGTGGCCATTCAACTAGTTTTTTATTTTTTGTGGTATGAAAAGCCAAGAAAAAAAAAGGAGATTTAACTGTCATCATCAGCACTACCACTACTACCACATCACCAACACCACCAGCCGCCACTGTACCCGCTAGCAACTAACCCAAGCCTCCCTCACTAGGAAGCACATGTAACGCGCAGCCCAACCCTACTGTCTATCACCACACGCAGTGGGAAGAGAGGATCTCATCAACAGCACAGCCTAGTAACAGACACGAAGGACGCCCGAGCGAAAATAGCGAAATCCGAGCAACTTCACGAGCAAGAAAGAAACAGGATCTGATGGCCACTAACGCGTTCGTGTTGCATCGGAACGAACGTCTGTTCTTCAGCTGATTGACAATGCGTCCGTATCTTATTCTTCAAAATGTCGACTTCTCGTTTCTAGGACCCTCGGCTCTCATGAGTTTCCCTCTTTTTGATATTTAGAGTATAGGAGTGGTAATATATGAAGGTTCGATGTAGCATTAGAACTCCCTGTCCAGACTTCTGAATGAACCTCTGGTAATGATAGTTACGGAAGCAAATCAGGAGGATCAAGGGTACAGAGTGAAGGTTATTGCCATTATCACAGTGCTAATCAGCCAGGTTTATTGTGTACTTTAGTTAACGCAATTACATGGCAGGATTTGCTGACGATGATGAGAATTTGGAGGATGGTTACGGACCATGTTTAGATGTCTTTTGATTAAAGTAGACTTTGGAACTGATCCATTTTTTATTGTAGTGGAAGGTGTCCACCTTGCCAAGGATGGTAATCAGGTAATCTAACCATGGGTAGTTTAAAAGCAAGTGTAGTTTAAATTCAAAACGGTTAACTGGATTGTGCCATTGCAGAGCTAGATTCTTCTTATGTAATGTCCCTGTAGCTAATGTGCTTTGTTTCTCCAATCAGTGTTTACACTGGGGCAGAGGGGAAGGACAAAGTGCATAAAGACACTACCGACGCCAGCCACACCACCTTGTGCTGGGTTGCGACGTGGGCTTGAGCTGTCCGGTTGAAACGCGGCAGATGTGACCCTGGACTTAAACTTTGATCCTTAATTGGAGTAACTTCCTACTAGTCTTCCCGAGGGACTAACAGTGGGTATTGTACTTTGCGAAGACCGTTCTTACAGCCATACATAACACCAGCACATCCTCCTACAAAAGAGCCCCTCCATACACTTACGTTAACACACACGCCCGATCTGTGTCAGTAGCGGCACACGTTAACACACACGCCCGATCTGTGTCAGTAGTGGCACCCGGAGAAGAAGGGGCTTGTCATTGACATGAGCCCATGCCAGGATTGGCCTGGCGAATCTTTACACAGGCAAGACCGTTCCGTATGAGTCTGGCCAGGTGCGTTGTGGAACTGCAGTTTTTTGTGTGTGTTATGGAGAATATGAGCGATCGAGGTGCGTTAGTGTCCCCTGTACTTAAAGGACCGCCTCATTCTTGACTGCTGACATTTACGGTGTCAGATCGTAAATTTCTGTATAGTTCCCGGTGGTTGTGAGTTTTTTTTTACAAGAATATTACCAACTGCTGGTCTGTTGTCGTTCATAATGTGTTTCTTTTAACGTATTTTCATTTTTTTTTCAATAATTCCAAAGTTTTTTAATATATGCGTGAGGTTAAAGATCCTGCTTAGGGCTTGTGTAGCCGGCAGTACATAGAAGGTTCAAGCTTTAGTGCCTGTTGTTTGTGGCGACATCCACGACTACCAACATTACCATCACAAGCACCGTCACAACAACCATCACAACCACCATCGCCGTCAAGTACCACCATCACAACCACCATCACCACGCTTTTACAATCACCACCACCATCACAACCACTACCGCCACCAACTCTGCAATAACTAACAGAAGAGTGCAGTACCTGTTTGGCTACCCAGAGGTGGTCCGAATCTGACTGATGACCAGAGAGGAGCTTTTCCACATATTGATGTTTCTGGAGGTGAATGTCTTATACTTTTAATTCCACGGTACGAGGTATGGACTGGAGTTGGACCACACTCGATAGCCAGGGCAGTAAGGGAGGAGGGACTTCTGCGATGACGGTGGCAACTGAGGGAGGTGGCTGGTGGAGGAAGGAGCAGCTACTGCAAGGGTGACGGGACGAGTTGAGGAAGGTAGCTGGCGGAGCGAGACACTCGGGGAGGGGGTGGGGGAGGGGGCTTTGACCGACGGAGGTTGCTGGAGGAGGACGAGCAGAAGGAGGATGGGGCACTCAGGATGAGGCGGCGGCTGAGGGATGTGTAGAGAGAATTCCTGCTAGATTGCCGGAGAAGAGAGAGAGAGGGGGGGGGGGGGGGGGGATGGCGAAAAAACAGGGATTTATGAAATTAATCCACGAAAACAAACTTTCATTATTTTTTTTCCAATTATTATGAGAACCTATGGAGCACAAGAACTCTCTCAGTCATTCGCCAGGAACCTGGAAGAGTCGAAGTTAGAGTGGCGCTCCTCGCTCGAGTCCTCAGACCGAACTTCGCTCGAAGTGGGTCAGCGTGTTAGTGCCTGCAAGTTGATTACTGGGTATTGGACAAATGGCTTGTCTCCTTCCCTGTGATTAGAGCCACGGTTAAATACGGTGATTACGGCACTTTGTCCTTGATGAGAAAGGGCTGCTATAGTCCAGGTGTTCCGGAACGAAGACGGTGAGATGATTAAGTCTCGTGACGTGAAGGTGTGTGTGTGTGTGTGTGTATGTGTTTAAGGGGAAGGAAGGTGGTCTGGGTGCGTAATGGTGACGTCAGGTGGATCAGATGATCTTGGTGCGTGACGACGTGTGAAACGGTCTGGGTGCTTGACGGTGAGCGAGCTAACGTGGGTGTGTGTAGTTTCGTCCTACGCCCCTGTGGCGGCTGGATTTAAGACCCCTGAAATCAGAATAACTGGGGAAGATGACAGCTTTCGACAGCGGCGAGATATAGCAACCTGGACAAGATAACTGAGGAAAAGAACAGCTTTATTTTGCACTAACTGGGAAGATGAAAGTCTTATACAGGAGCTACCAGGGAGATGACAGCTTTAGATGGCGGCTAGTTGGGCAGATAATAGCTTTTAAATAGCTTTTGGCCGGGGAGATAACAGCTTTGAATGGTGGGTAGTTGGAGAAGATAACAGCTTTAGGTAGCGACTGACTGGGAGACAACAGCTTAAGAAAGAGGCTAGTTGGGCAGATAACAGCATTAAGATATTTCGAAGCATAAGACGACCTGCAGAAGTATGACTCAGTCTGACAAGTAGTGGCATTACTGGGGGGTCTTTTTTACACACTTACACAGCTAAATTGGCAGTGTAAATGTGTAAATGCAGCCACTGACACGTACATACTCGTTATGTGAACTTCTGTATCTTTCTGGTATTAGTACTTCACGAGAGTATTTTAGTAGAACTTCTCCCTCCCATGGCTTTACAACTTCATTCTCCTTTTCTTCCTCCTCCTCCTCCTCATCATCATCCAACCCATCCCCAGGAGGGGTTTATGTATTTCAAGAGGCTCCCTCACCCTTGCAACCTCCACCCCAACCCCAGTAGGGTGATTTATATGTCATAAGATTATGAGGCTTTCGGCTCATTTCTTGTCTTCACATACACTGCAGCTTAGATTTCAGGATTCCCTCTCCCCTTTCCCTCACAACCTTCCCACACCCACACCCCAGAAAGGTCGTTGATGGAAGTTTACGATGTATCAGGAGCCCACATTCTCATAATCTCCTCATCATTCACCCCAGCACAAGAAGCGTCATGCCCTTTGAAACAACCACATAAACATTCTTGACATACGCTTCCCTGCACACCTGAACAGAGAACCTATCCCCATCCTCTCCTACTGTTCTTCTAATTAGTGTCTGACTGTTCTTCTAATTAGAGCGAAGGATTTTCCCTCCCCCTCCTCCAACTGTTCCTCTAATTATATAGCCAGGTAAGGAACACCCTCCCCTCCTGCTGCTCTAGATACAGCCAAGGCGTTAAACACGATCCCCCGCCCCCCCCCCCCCCCCCCACAGAACACACGCTCTCCTCCTCCTCCCCTCCCCTCCTGACTTGGTCTGCTTATGGGAGCCTTGAACGTCATGGATTACCGAGTGAAAGTTGTTATGGGGGCGCTGCCTGCCGTCCTAGCATTGGCGCGCGCGACGCCTAACAACTTCCTGCAACCAGGATGAACTGAATAAGTGTGGGTCACCCTGCCTCCCTCCCCTCTCCCACTCCCTTCACTCCCTCCACTCCCTCCAGCGTCAGCTCCTCGCACAACAGGTGTCCGTCTTCTTGTCTTCGTCTCCTGTATATAACTAGTCTTCTAGGAGATTGTCTTTAAAGAGTGATAGAGGAAAACGGAGTGGCAAAACAACGAGTTAGAAACACGGTTCATGAAGGCAAGACCTGGTTCTTTGTGATATATATATATATATATATATATATATATATATATATATATATATATATATATATAAAGATAGAACACCTTGGCTATGTGCTTCCCTTCTCATATTATCTTTTGACTTGCCTTTCAAATTACGGAAGCCAGTTTTAGAAACCACAGACAGAAACCGGTTATGAGCACCACTTGCAGAACTCTAGTCATGAAATTCCATCATAGATATTGGCTGTTGAAAGAATCATAAAGAATAATAAAGAATCACGAAGATCATATCAAAAATTGCGTAGTGACACGGCTAACCCCTCGTTCCTAAGTATAGGCTTATTTCCATATCATAGTTTCGTTTGTTTATTTGCAAATTATTAGAAAAACTGCTTTAACCTGGCTTTTTCATTTATCTGGTTGATGCCTATTCGCCGAACTTATCGACTTATCTATCTAGTTATCTAATTGACTATATATGAATTCGCATATGGACATAAAGTTTAGTTACCTGTACCAACGCTAATGTGATCTTACAAAAAGTAATTTTCAACTCCTCCTTCAAGGAATTGGTGCAAGAAGAGAAGAAAGCATAAGTCAAAGCTTTGCAATTCCCTGTATACGTATAAACTAGAAAGTCGGACATCGTTAACCATTCCTACGTCTTTCGAAAAACTGTACAATCTTCGCACGTCAGCTGCAAAATTCCTACGTTCGCGGACGCAAGTGAACTGTTCCCTAGCGTAGTCTCGGATATTTCTCAGTTGTTCGTATTGTTCTCACTGCCCGTGTGACCATATACCTCAAACCCCAATATGGATGGCTTGTTTTGAAACAAGAGTTGTTATGAATTAGATGAGTCATTCTGGGAGAACTTGTTCCATTTGATGGGGTCGTGTACAGGCAACCTCACCTCCGTGAACCTTGGCATCAATCTATGACAGGACTTCAGCGAGGGTGTGATGTCGCCCTGACCAGAATGCCCGTTGATGTAAATATTAAAAAAGGGTTTTTGTAGACCCCGTGTCAGGTACCAAGAGGAAGGATATGCGGTAATAACGGATGCCCACTGCCACTTTCCGTCAACCCAATTCGAAATTTCTCTTTTTTAGATTTTTTTCTTCACCTAAGTTGCTTTTTACAGACTAAACTCGCGATCGCCCACTCGTCTCAAGCCCATTATTCCGTTTGAAGTATAAGATGTTCTTCTCGTTCTCCTGCTTCATAACCTTGTCTCCATTTCCATAATGATACCACACCCTTTGCGACCTTCTTCTGTTCCAGTCTCCCCCGTAACTCTGTAGTGGAGCCGGTGGTGAGTAAGACCCATGTTTTGCCGAAACGCTCATTATAATCCACGTCCATTAATCTTTAAGTGACCTAAGGACGTGTGCTGGGAGCATATCATTATACCTTCCGGTTAGATCCACTGTTTTTCTTTTCTTTTTTTTGAAGACTAATGACAGCCATGTTTCTCCAATGTCAGGGAATATACGAGAGTACGCACGCAAGGTTGTCCCCCCCCCCCTCGACCCGAGTCCCCACCTGGGTATTTCCCCCAAGGCCTCCCCCCTGCTGTCAGGGTGCTAGAAGAACGGGCGGGTGGGGGTAGGGGAAGGAGGACGGACTTGGGGCTTCCCAACTTTCACTCTCCTCTGTCTGTCCATCTGTAAGGTGTTTTTTTGAGTTCCTTTTACACGCACAGTCCGTATCACGAATGAGTGCACACATCTCTGGTACAATGTATAACAGAATGTTTGTAATGTTAGGAGACTTTAACTCCAGAAAGGCATAATCTTTGACAGAGATTCGCCACCAAAGAAGCTTACCTTAGGCACAGATCCTTCTACCATTCATAAAAACTTGGAAGGGAGTTATCACATACACATTACCAAGAATTACGTATAAGAATATCCATCGAGATACAGACATGTAACTCAATCAGTCACCTGAAAATTCTTATACCTAGTAACTATATATATATATATATATATATATATATCTTACCCCTTTTGCAAGGCTGGAGGGGTCTCTCTCTCTCTCTCTCTCTCTCTCTCTCTCTCTCTCTCTCTCTCT
>JAYMFT010173123.1:0-12187 GCA_038088735.1 Panulirus argus
TATAGATCTATGTGGAATGATGTCTTCGGGATATATGTACATGATATGTATGCTACGTAGATCTGAGTGTAAATATTAATATGTAGCTGAATGATTGGAATGTACATGTTTTGTTTGTTGGTGATCATGAGGTAGTACGCGTTACGGTATTGCTTGCTACGCAGGTGTGAGTGTAATTCATTTAGTTTATAATAATAAATCTGAGTGCAACAGTCAAAGTTTTAATGTAATAGTATTATAATTATGGAGTGTATATGTTTGTTTGTATATTTGAGAGATAAAAAGTAGGTCATATGTAAAGATAATTTGTTAGACAAAGCAAAATATTGTAATTCATAATGTTTATATGTATTGTATTGTTTTGTCAATAAACTTATTAATAATAATAATGTAGGTTGGTCTCCGCTGAAGCCAACATTTTTAGGGAAAACGTTTGATTTATACACCAAATACAACAGTTGTGTTATTTGCAAAGAGCCTGGAGAAGCTTATATGCCGTGCTAGATACAAATGATATTGCTATTCTCTCATTCAAAGTGATATATCCTTAAGTTCATGAAGGTTAAGTTAGGTACGTGTCATTTTAGGCTTGTTCTGTACAGTCCTGATATTAATGTGTCAGTTTTGCAAAGGAAAGAAAGCTCTCGTCCCTTTAAACGTTTGCTCTTAACCTGAGAGACGTAAGTATGACGAAAACCACATTGAAATAATGCTTGCGGGAACAGTAAGAGATTTATTAATAAATTAATTTATTGATATAATTTTGATCTGAAGTTGTTCCCTGAAATACATCCTTACCTGTTTCACTGTAGATAACATCATGTAACTAATGAAACCGTAATTTATAAAATTCTAGTGTATGGGCCCATTGAAGGAATACCTCTCCCTGCTTTGCAAGTGATTTTTTTTTTCCAGAATATTGTAAGGTTGACAAGAGTGTGATGTGGATTGTTTGATTTTGGTGGGTTGATAGTAGGGAGGGATATGAACATTTGTGAAAATGTGGTTGTCAGTTTTGTAAAAGTAGGTAAAAACATGTCTAGGGATAAACAGAGTTTGTGAAAAGTTTACCAAACTTCTTCCTAATATTATATGCTTTCATTTTCAAACAAATGCCTCCCTCCAAATTGCTTGAATGTTTCATAAGGATGTCTTAAGAAACAGGAATTTGTCTGTAGAAAAAGGGTTCACATTGCAAGTACTGTATACATAAAGTGAGAAAGAAATAGGTAGAAGGCTGACATAGATAGAATTAATAGGATATCATTTGAAATGGAGAAACACAGAATGGTAATAATGAAAGGATATTGTGGAGTTTTCCTGGTCATCATATGAATGTGCAGGGGTATGACCATCCCGTCCAAAAAGAAAAGTGAAATGATATTACTGCAATAAGTGAAAATATTTTTATTATGGTACTGGTATTTTATTCATGTGTGATTGTATTAGCAACTCATTATGAAAGTAATTTGAACACATTGATTTTTAATTTGTGTTTCTGTGTCTGATTTTCAGTACCCATAAAAAGACATGCCTGATTATGTAGAGACCAATTTTGATGAAAGGAGTGGAATTGTGCCATGTATAACACCATGGGGGAGGTGGTGGCAGACTGTTTCTGAGGTCCATGCAGAGGTGAATGTTCCTGAGGGTACTAGATCCAAATTTATTCAAGTCACAGTCAAACCATCTCACATTAAAGTGATAGTTTTGGATGAAGTGATTATTGTGGTAAGTGTGAATATAATCCTTTCCAGTTACATCGTGTGAATATTATACTATGTATGAGTAGTAGGAATAATGTACGCTATCTTTTCCATCTTTGTTCTAGCATATATTATTACATTATACTTGAACAGCACCTGCTCCTTCAGTCTCCTATTCATCTCTACTTCCTTTGATAAATACCAATACTCTTGCTTTGTCTCCTGTAATACTTCCTTGAAATGCTTTAGTAAGATTCAGTTTATTCCAGTGAGGAACAAACCACTTGTACTATTTTCTTGACATACATTTCGCTTCCCTACACCATCCATCAGCGAAATACTCCTTTGTGCATGCAGCATCTTTTTGATGTTTGACAAATAGCTTTTCAAATGTAGATAATATGGTGTTTTCATTTCATCACTTGGTTTGTATCTCATAGTGAAATGTTTACTGTAAAAGTATAGTGATATTGAAATATGTTTTACCCCTCATACAGAATTTTATTCCCCATTTCTAGTTTTTATTTACACATGGTATCATAATATCACTACCTATTTTAGGGAGCTTGGTGTCCATACAGTAACTGACTTTTTGCATTTTCATTGCAAGGTTAGGTAGAATGGTACATAGCATTAAGAAAGGGGTTCTATATATTCTTATGTGCACTCCTTGTGTGATATTTCACTAGATTGATGTAGCTTGGAGAAAATAGCCTCTTGTGTAAGAGCAGCAGCTTCATCTTGGCAGGTGTGTCTTTCTAATGAAAGTAAGAACATAGTATCATTTGTCTGACTGGTTGATCACGTCGTAATAAACAAAATTTTAAAGTTTTTATCAGAGCATAGCTGTAACAAAATGCACTTTTGTCCAGGAAAATATAGATTCAGTCTTGTGAATTGTCAGTAATGACAGGCATTATTTTCTGTATATGCACAGGGTTCTTCACTGTGCCACATCAGAAACCTTAGACCAAGCTAGTCCTTCTCACCTAGGGTGTTGTAGTGGCATCAAAGGCAATAGATTCAGGATATTAAGCCTCATTCCAACTTGCAGGGACCTCTGTATGCTGTCGTACGAGCAGATGAGACAGTATGGACTTTAGAGGACAAGAAAATACTTCATATTGCCATGACAAAGGCTGATGCTTACAGCAAGGAGACAGTATGGGAGGGGTTGCTTGCAGATAACTTTTTAGCTGATCCATGGACAGTCCATGAAATGAGAAAGAAGTTGGATCTTGAGCGATTCCAGATCGAGGTAAGTCAGGGTTCTTTGATGCATTTTTCAGAGATTTAGTGAAGTATGATTCTGTTTAAGATATCAGTATATCCAGTTTAAATTTAAACTGCATTGGTTCGTAAACCTGAAGGTTGAACTACAAGCAGCAGCAGGAGAAGGATGGACTCCTTTAAAGTAAGAAATTCTTTGTTGGGATTGTACTCCAGTGATACAACCTAGCTGAAGGTGACTTTTCACTTGCAGTGTAACCGTATGTATGAAAATATGTATGAAAAAAATTTATATATATATTCATACATAGCATCGCCACCCCCTTCGCTGGCGAGGTAGCACCAGGAGACAGACGAAACGGCCACATTCGCTCACACTCAGTCTCTAGCTGTCATTAATGGGATGGCCTTGATTAGGGCCTCAGCTGCACATGCTGTCTCAGCTAAAAGAAAAGTGTTATGGCCTCTGGTTATTCTATCCCTGCATCTTTCAAAGAACTAAGCACTATCTGTGTCATTAAGCTGAATTAAAAACTTAAAAGTTGTAACGAGGTCCCCTGTCACTCTTCTTTCTTCCATGGTAGGCAAATTTAAGACCCGTAGCCTTTCCCTGGAACTCATCTCTCTTAATTCTTAAACTATTTTTTGTTACCTCCTCTGAACCTTCAGAATGTGCTGAGACTTAATGGAAAGAAAATGGGTCAATTCTCTTGCCTTTGAATGCAAGATCTGTCTTTAGACATGATTGGACAGATGCTTGGAAATCCCTTTTACATCATATAACATGTTTACAATGTTTAAAGCCAGTTTGTATGTGATGTATCGTCTGTACATACTTTATTATCTCTTCACATGTACATGGGGTGCATCAAGCATATGAAAACTAGCCATAAGCAGTTGTCGATTCTTTCTTCAGACTTAAGTCTAAAACATGTTGTAGTAACAATTGGTGTTTTAGAAGACTGGGTCCTTGTTTGTAATCCAGCCCCTTTTTATCATCATGTTTGATCCTGTAAGAAATGGTGATGTAAGAGTGAGGTGAGGTTGTAAGCTGAGTATGATGGAGAGAGCTGAACAGGGTATGCTGAAATGGTCAGGACATGTGGAAAGGATGAATGAAGAGAGACTGACAAAGATGCATAGGCTATGGCCTTGCTAACTTAGTGGATTTTCCAGATGATTTTAGATTTACCTAAAATATGAGTAAATATTGAAATGGAGGTGGAAATACTTTTGATATTGAAGACTGAGTTATTTTAGTTATTTACAAATGTTCAGGGAAGAGTTTTGAGGAAGTTACAGAGGAGCAGAAAGTGGTGGTCATTTTGGTTGCAGGAGGCCATGTGTTGGAGGCTCAACACTTGTCACTTAACAAAATTTAAGCTTTACATGCTTCTCTGTACATACGTTAGATCAGGTATTACTACTTTGTCACTGAACAAGAGATATTTACATTTAAAGTAATGTACTGTACAGGTACAACCACTAATCAGTACAGGATACTAATATATATGTAAAGCACTTAACAGAGGTACCTGCTCACTATCAGAGGACTTTATTTGTGCTAGTAACTCATGAGACACAATGCTGAGGTGTGATTCTGAGATGTAATGAGATTTAGCTGAAAGAATGGGGCCAGAGGAGCTTGAGGGACCTGAGAGCTTGCCTAGGAAGATGAGAATGTGGACTTCATTTATTTTGAATTACCTCCAGTACCATTTTCTATGAAAGAGTCCTGGTGTTATCCAAAACCTCTCTCTGAAGGCTTTTGCCACCCAAGGCTACATTACTTCCTGTAGCACGGAGATGTGGACTCTTCAGGTGTATTAAAGACTGTACTTCCAGTTATACAGTTGACTTTTCATTTATGATGTAACCTCTTTCAGGTGAAGTTAAGAGAGATAACATCAGCATATGTCCTGCCATGGTGAGAGCCATGTGGTAACTGAGGGCACCATGCTCTTTGAGCTAGCCTTTGAGCTTAACATTGCAATGAGCATTGCAATGCCATTAATAGTTAGTCAGAGCTGTGCCAATTTAATGCAGATATCAAGTTACTGACTGCTTAGTTACTGAGGGTTTTCTGTACGTATCAGAAGTGGAGGGAGCAATGATGAGGGAGAGACCTATGAGATGGAAGAATGAAGTGAAAGACACTTTATTACTGGGACCTGGACATGCAGGATGATGGGAATCATGCATAGGATAGAGTAAATTGGAGCATTGTGGTATGTGTAGTTATCTGGCTGAACCAGGGCATATGAAGAGGTCAGGGGAAACCATGGAGAGGTTTGTGGAGCATGGATATGGATAGGGTCTCTGGTGTCTTTGTATTAGGCATAGCAGTTAGAAAGCTGATGTAAGCAAATGAGGCTTCTCTGTGTCTGTTCCTGATACTACCTTTCTTTGTGGGAATTGGCAAACTCTTATGAAGAAAAAATAACAGGTGGGGTTATACAAGAGTGTACTTTCCTTTAATTAAATGAGAAATTGATGTAATGTCTCACTTTGTCCTTTCAGAATCCTGGCTTTGACTTCAGCGGTGCCACACTCAAGAAATGTTACGACAAAGTACCACGATCCGTTCAAGAGAAATGGGAGGAAAAACAACAGTCCCTAGCACCTCAGAATCAGACACAAGCATGCCAGGAGCATTGTGAAGAACATCATTCAGCTAGAAATGAAGGGAGCTGAAGAAGAAGAAAAAAGTAATTGCAGATATTGTGAAGTTACTTAAGACCTCTCTTAATCATATTTAGTTACTCCAAAGTATCATGTAATGACAGATGAGAAATGTGACATCTGACATGACAACTTGCACTGCCTCTTAAGGTGTTTCTTTCAGAATCTTCTTTAAAGTCACCTTGATTAGCATTCTTTTGTCTTTGCATCTCTTGCATCAGCATGCTCTTTGAGTAATTCTCAATTTTTAATGTTCCCTTATATCTTATTGTGCATCACTTATGTATTTATCATCAACATTGTTTTATCTCTCATCCATTCTACCCAACACATCCTACCAAAATTATACTGTCATTCTGTGTTATATCAGCTTGAATTTTTTGTGTCCACATTTTAAGTTTTTTTAGTTAGATTTATCTCTGTAGGTCACTCTCATTTACATTTCTGAAGTATATTGTAATAAGTTGGATTAGGTAATTTGAACTGACTAAATACTTAAAAATTTTAGGCATGAAGGAGGGGTATGGTTGTTAAGATGTCATTTAGGGAATCTTGAAGCAATATAGTTATATCATATGCATTTAGATTCCTTTGCTCTCATATTTCTCCTTTCATATATCTATTTATATAAAAATTACTGCCCCCAACTTTCATTGTAATGTGGCACTGATGGTGTTATTCAGGATCTTCAGCTACTGAACTTATTCAGATGTGTATCCTGGCTAGTTACATAGATAAACTCCTTGTCTTACCTCTTCTTAGTCCTCTGTAACATCTGTTCCTTCCTTTACTGTAGATTAAGTTTGTATCATATTTATTATGATTATGAATAAGTTTTGATTGTAAAGTGATAGAGTAAATTGCACATGCTCAGTAACCTATGATCAAGAAACACAGAACCATCACGAATGCAAACCAAGCAATATCAGAGGGCAAGACACAAGACTGCTTGTATCAGAGATCTATTGATTAACATGCAATGTGGATAGGAAAAACTATAAAGGGTCAGCCTAATAAACACACACACACACACACACAAAAAAAAAAAAAAGTTGAGCAAGGTTAGTAAACCAAAAAAAAAAACAATGTGAGTAGGTAGGCCATTTTTTATTTGTTCCTTATGCTGTTGTGCTAAATGGGGAAATGCAGCTATGTTTCAAAAAGAAATGTTTACCTTCATTTTTTTTATCCCTCAGACTTTTTTATAATACAAATATTAAACACCTTACACTTTTTTCTAACAAGTTTGACTTAACACTTTTTCTAACACTTTTATTGTAATTTATGATACCATAGCACTTGCTTTTTTAAGGAATTGTTGGACATTATTGATATTTTTCTTTGTTTTATGATTCATAGTTTTGTTCTTAACAGCCTTTTCATATTCAAATGATTTCCAAGTAATAAGATACATGTTGCTTTAACAGTTATCTTTTGGTTTGTTCAGTTATACAGTAAGAAGAGATATGATGTTTTCTTTTGAAGGTTAAGAATTTCTTTTAAAGGTTAAGAATTCATCTGTATATGTATTGACCAGTTTGTTTCACTGATTCATCAAATAGGTCTCTTTATCTCCTTCTTGGTTTCCCTACCTTCCTTCCTCCTTTTTTGACACAGGGATGTTCAGTCAATTTTTTTTTCAACCTCACCATATGTCTGTACTATTTCATCACACCCTTGCCATTTCTCTCAGTCAGACTGTGCTTGCTACCGAACCTTCCTTTCTTACACTGTTATTCCTTAAGTGAACAGGCTGCCTTACACTACCTATTGTCCCCATGCATTTCATTTCCATCATGTCCAACTTCCATGTGAAACCTCTTTCATTTTTTAGGATTCAGCGCCCAGAATCCACCTTCCTACAGCTTTGTTTAGGATCCCCCGTCATACCCTTCTCTGTCCCATTAGGTACCGACCTCTCCATCTACACACTTCCATTTCACCCAGGACTTTTTTCCCACTCTTTCAAGCTTTGACTCACTCTCTCTTGTTTTTTTGTAATAAAAGTTATTGTCATATATGCAGATAATATGATGATAATTTTTTATATTTGTAATCTTGAGAGCCACTAAGTCAAGCTTCATTGTAAAATGCTGCTCCATACACTCTCTTTTGACTGTAAATTATTCTTTAGAAAAGTTTTGAAAACATAGGTATTATTATCTATGACTTAACAGTTTCTTTTTTCTTAAGTATTCCTTTATTCTGAGCTGGACAGGAAGCTGAAAAGGGTTGGGGAGTTGTATGCATTCATCCAAGCCCAGTTACATGAGATTTGAAAAAGGAAAAGGTGTAGATGTTAAGTTCAGTCCAAATATTGTGTTTTTGCCATCCTTGTCTTTGACTGTTTGTTAGTCTTTAATGATGTGAAGTGTTGAAATCCTAGTTCATGAACAATATGAACTGGTGACAGCCCAGTACACCAACTAGGTTGGTGAACTAGGTTGAAAGCCTAGTCTTAATGCCAATGGTATGAATTGTTGAAAGCTTAGAAAATGTTGATGCTACCTGTCAGTGGTACCATTTCAACTTTTATGACTTTCAGTCTCACACATTGGATGTTTTAAGGCCAGTATAATGGGTGATGAGATATGGTGACTGGTGCTTTTGTATAATACAAAAAATGAACTTATATTTTACCCCACTTATCCTTCTCCAGATTACAATGGTTAAAACTGCAGTGAAAATTAGCCATAATACCAAGTGAGCAGACTGACAAGAATGTATTGTTAATGTTCCAGTTTAGAATCGACCCCTGGGCAATGTGCCATTTCTATGCACTTCTGGAAAGACAACATTTGTAACTAACATTTCATGTTCATAGTTAGTGATTCTTAAACATTAGTGTGGGTGATGTAACCACAATTAGTTATAAAACTGACACAGTTTTCCAGTTAATTTTGGTCCAACTAGGCCTGAATGAATGCATTTTGCAAAGAGTTCTTGGGGTTTCTTCTCTAAGGTTCAGACACATTTATTTAACTCAGAATCTTTCTTTTATGAATAATGCCCCATGTGGTTAGGTTTGTGTTTTTCATTATGCTTTAGCTGGTGTTCATTCTAGTTATTTATTTCTAAGTATAAGTTTTTGGCAAGTGTTCCATGTGTGGGAGAGCCAACCCATGTCAAGAGATTCTTTAGCTGGTATTGTAATTATACCCTGTTAATTCAGGATGCTGTATCACAGGTGTTGTGAGGAAGAGTGTGAGACTTTTAGGAAAAATTTCATCCTGTCATTGTGCTCATGCAAGAGGAAGTAATGTATCTGAGGTAGAGTAGAATAAGGTTTGTTAGACATATTGATATGAAGATTAACTTAAGCATCTGTTATCAGGTGCCTCAAATGTAGTTGTAGAAGTAACCTCGCATCTTCAGCAGGGTGTTTTTCCCCAAGTATTGTTTATCTTTGCATAATAGAAGATACAGTATTGCCTAGTTTTAAGTTATCATATACTGACCACATCTGTATTTTGATGGCTGATTACAGTACAATCCTTTATGCAATTAAGATTTGGAATAAAACTGAAAATAAGTTTTGATTGCTATCCTTCACCGTTTATTAAGCTTTCGGTCATCTATATAACACTGTTTTCGAGCAAACTTCAGGATTACTCTGATGAAAATTGATACGTCTATATTGTATCTGCATATTATTCTTAATTGTTGCAAAAGGATATTCTGAAGAGTCTTCTCAGAGAATGTTGTTTTCTAACATTCTTTGATTAGCAGTATAATTAGATATACTATATAATTAGATATACTAATGAGTGTTAGAAATGCAAATTATGGAGGTTTAAGACTGATTTTACAAGAGGTTTTGGAGTCGTCAAACAAATTGAGGGCAAAGACATGTGAAAATGACTTGCTGGAAAAGATGGACTCCATCTTGAACATTTTTTTGGATGATGAAAAGTGAGGAAGATTGCATCAGCTTGCAAGGGGAACTTACTTGATCTCCAAAGTTGTTCTGACACATGATAGATGTAATTCATTTCAAGTAAATATGAAGTAATGTAGATGGGACATAGTGAAAGAAAACATTAGAATGAATGCTATATAGCAGGAAATAAAATGCAAGATTTATTTGTGAAAAAGGGACTTGGGAGCTGATATTGTACCTAACCTGCTGACAAAGCCCCACCATATGAGTCTGGTGGAGACAAACTGTTAGCTGACAGTTCCTAGAACTGCATTCCAACATGATCACTTTATATGTAACTCTCCAACTGATAAAGGTACTTTTTTTGGTACCTTATCCTCCTTAAACTCTAATTTAGATGATTCCATGTTTGTCCACTTTCCCTCTCTCCTGAAGAGCCTATACTGTCTCCTGTATTTTCCTCATGCAGGGTCATCCAAGAGTCCTTCCAGCTTCAATTAGGAAAGCTCGTGGCCCAAATGCTGTGCTATATCGAGTTGTAGTGGAGTGCCTCTGAGTTATCTATGATCCTTCCTCATCTGTTTGGTGTCTGAAAATTTCAGCTTTTCCTTCTTCTCAGGTACATCCCTTCTTAGAAAAGGAGACCTTTGTAGTGCTTGCAGCTATTACCCTGTTGTTCTAATTTTGCTATCTGCCTTCAGAGAGTCATCTCTCACTTTCTCAAACAAGATCAGCAATGTGGCTTTTGTAGTGCAAGGTCTACTGGTTGTCTCTTTTTGTTTTACTCCTTTGTGATATTCTGTTGTGGCACTTGACTTCCTTAAAGCATTTTGAGAGGTTTTAGCTTAAACCTTTCCTATTTAAACACACTACTTTTGTCTTTTATGCTTCTCTCTCTTCTCTTGCATAGTTTCCTCTAGTTGGTCCACTTTGGTAGTTGTTAATAGAGCAAGGTTCCCCTCATATCTTCATATCCCTCAAGATTCTTTTTTTTTTTTTTTTTTTTTTTTTTACTAATTCTCTTTTCATTGTCTCACATCAGCTCCTAACCCTCTACATCTTACATAATTTAGCTCACTTTCTACGTTTCACTCACTCTAATACTCGATTTCTTTCCCTTACTGAACATATATCCTTGTTGATTCAGACCTGTTCAGCATCACAGAATGGGGAGGTAGCATCAAGATAAATTCATTACCTCAAAATGTGGTTTTTCCCTCATATTTCCCATTTAATCTTACTCATTTCTCTCTGTTAAATTTCAGACTATTACAAATTCCATCTCATGAAAACAGACCTATTGGGCATAACCATATCCTCTCTGTCATGGATATTATAAATCAGCCTAGAATGGAGTACATTTTGCATTACATATCTGGGGTTTCTCTTCCTTCTCCCCTTTCTAAGAGTGGAAACAAAACCTTCTGTCTAGTTAATTTTCCAGCAATCACTTTTCAAACACCCCTTCAGTCTGCTTTGATGTTGATTCCTTCTCTATTATCTGCAGGGATTATTATGGCCGCTATTCTTATGAGCTATATGTGTCTCTCTGTAACACTATGGCTTTGACTCAAACCATGTGTCTGACAGCTGATTTCTTTAGTTTCTGTGTGTAGACCAGTCATATGAGGATTGACCATTATGATGCAGCAAAGCTGTGAAATTTTGTCTTTCCGTCTTCCTATAACCTTTATACCTTTAAGAGTCAGGTGTACAAACGCCTGAAGACCTCTAATGACATTTTTCATTCTTTTTCTTATGTCCTATTTTTGGTTCATCCAAGATGGCCATGATTGGGTAATGTTTTCTCTGTGCCTTGCAGTTCTCCATAACAAGAAAAGAATAGTTGGCAGGGAATTGAGAGCAAAAGGATATGGTTGGAAACTTGTCATGTGAACATTGTTGAGGGATGTAAGGAAGCATTTTTCAGCGACAGTGTTGTAGAAATGGCATAAGCTAAGAGAAGTGGAATTAAATGCAGGTGCTGTTGACAATTCAGAAACATGTATGATTAAATTGCAGAGATGATTGTTTTTTCTCAAGTGTGTAAAGTTTTCTACCATATGCATGTGTAGCTAAGACATAAACATTTCCTGTAGGGTTAGTGGATGAGCTATGAACTTTTAAGAACAAGGCTGAAATAGGAACTCACCTTTCAATCTTAATATTGCACTATATTAGACTAAGGTTGGATCGTACATAAATGAGGTACAGTAACACAGTAAAGGTCCACAAAATGACATACGCCATACAGTGGAGTCTTGTACAGGATATCTTGAGTCCATGGAGCGCAGACCACCCTCTCCTGGTTGACATCTCGTATAGACTGGCCTCCGTGATTTAGTTATTAGTGAATCAGCATAGGCCACCTGAAGGTTGGACCCGCATGGGTTAGAATCCTAGGTGTGGCAGTGGGCTCACACCCAACCCAGGTGTTCATCCTCACCTTGGGATCAGTGGATAAATGCCTGCCTGGTTCAGTTACTTGTAAATCAGCACAGGTCACCCCAGGGTTGGATCTGCATGGGTTAGAATCCTAGGTGTGGCACTGGGCTCACACCCAACCCAGGTGTTCATCCTCACCTTGGGATCAGTCGATAGAATGGGTACCTGGCTTTTTTTTTTTTTTTTTTTTTTTTTTTTTTTTTTTTTTTTTTTTCTTTTTTCTCTTTATTACCTACTTGTACAT
>JAYMFT010173134.1:0-12187 GCA_038088735.1 Panulirus argus
CACATCGAAGCGGACTTTGTTTATATTTGTTTGTGTTTGTTGTCTACACACACACACACACACACACAGATATACACACACATACACACACACACACACCTGGCATAAGTTAGGGGTGTGTACGTGTGTGTGTTTTGTGTGTATACATACATACAGAAGAGTAAAGATATGGTACATATAAACAAAGTTAAGAAGACGGGGCAACGCGAGCGTAAAACTCTCCCTTTAAAACACAAATAGTAATCACACACACACACACACACCGTTCATGTAAACAAAACTTTTTGTGAGCTGGTAGTATTCAAAGCAGGAGCTTTGTTCTGGTCCTTTTTATACTTTTTTTATTTATCAAGGTGGTTAAAGGTGTGACAGGGGAAGGGAAAGTTTGATATGGAATTGAAGATTGAGCTGTGTGCTGGTGTATAGTGTAAGTTTTTTGATGCATGTGGATGATATCTGGAAGCATGTTTTTGGTGCCTTGTTTATATATATACCCTCGGCAGACTTGGAGTGTTTATGTATTTATATCGTATAATCTAGATTCTGAAAGGGAATTTACTAAGATAAATGTTGTACGTTGTGTTCATCGATGGATGACTAATGCCTCTGTAAGTGCCATGTGGCAAAGAGGGGAATCAACGGCATTCCTGTCTATACAGTGAACGAGATCTTAGATTTGTCAATAGTTTGTATCATCATCGCCTTCAAGTCTCTGTTATATCATTTGGGGTGCTTCTCTTAGGTAGGGACCGATTGATTTAATCTTGTAAGACATTCGTGCTGTTCTGCGGTGTTTTCAGTTGTGACGAATCCAAGAGCCATATTTTGCATCCTCTATAACTTCAGCATGCGTGGTTTGTAGACCAGGAACGTCGGTATGGGTGAGTAGGTAAAGACAGGCATTATCGTGGTTTTGAGCAGGTTTAATTTTCGGTGCTCTGAAAGGTGCCAGAATCTGTTTGAGGACAGTGGAGATAAGTCTATGGTTTGGTGTGGGATGGTTCTTTCTCTGTTCCGAGTCAGCCAGTCGGTAATTTCTTTTTCATGGTTTCATCATACTTTTATGTTTTCTTTAAGCTCAGTTTTTAACATCGTTTTCCATGTGTTCATGGGTATTGTTGCCATGCCTTCATCATCATCAGTTTTGTTAACGTTAACCTTTAGATACTAGATGTTGCTTCTGGGATTCCCCTGTAAGCGTCTGACTCCTCGCCAGAATGCTTTTGGGTCACTATATTTCTGCGCTGGGGAGTTATTTGTATTTTCCCAGTGCAAGTTATGTTTTTCTCTTGCTTTTTCCATTAACGTCCATTGGAGATCTTTACATTATATAGAGTATATGTCCAGTTCTAGGAGTTGTCATAAGCTAGAATATTGGTGAGACTATGTTTAGTTTCTTTTATTTCATGAATGGACGGGGAGTATAATCTTGTCTTACATCTGCTGATAAGGATTGCAGCTAAGATGGTTTTTCGATGGTTTCATACCACCTATCTAGTTCCTTGTCTGTTTCATCAGATAACTTCTCTTCAAGATCGGTCCTGAACAGGTTCCAGTTGGCTTTCTGAGTAGCCAGCTATTGTGTACAGGGTGAGAGGATTGGAGCGGTTGATGTGATTATCACTGGAGTCTCATCGCTGCTTTTGAGGTCCCCTTGTCTGGTGTGGACTCTGTGGTAGGTTTCCCATTTCCAAGTATCACATCTGATGTGGTCAGGGCTGATTGACCTATGAAGCTTTGGAAGTTTGGTCTCAGGTGTTATGCACCATAATATCTTATTGACTTCAATGCCTTTCATCATATGGTGCTTGTGGTTGAGTGTACAAGGTTTGTATATCTAGTGTTAAAGTTGTCGTTGATGTTGTTTCTGGTATCTTAGAGATCTTGTAGTCCTCCGATAACATGAGATATCTCCGGTTTAGGGGGGTATAGGGTATAGCAGTTTTGATCAGGTCCATTGATGTTATTTTCTTTACTGATAAGTAAGGTGTCATGGAAGAATTTGTGTTTTAAGACTTTTCTGACGGCTATGGTCACTCTTTGCGGGTACAAGGCTGTAAATTTTCAGCAGGTAGGTTGAATAGCCAGGGATTTTGATTGGTGTGTCGTTGAGACGCTGTAGGTGTTTATCATAATAACGTCTGGTTTTTCCATCATTTATGCTTTAATGGAGTCAAAGCGTCTGTAATCCAGTGTTGTATGTTGATTTTTTTATTAATGAGGTAAAATGGATGAAAATTCCTCCCACTTGCTTTTGTCTTTAATTCGGTTTCTCATAGATCTGTGGGCAAGTGCTGAGCCACTGGAGCGGGGCTGTGTGGCATACTCCTGGTCTGCCTTGGTAGCGCTGAGTGCTTGTGAATGATCTCGTGAGGTTGAGCAATCAGAATTTTCTTCTGAGGAGGGATGATCTGAAACTGGCTGGTCATATTCCCATGTGGTGGGGGACCTGGGATTATTTCGGTGTTTGGACATCATTGCTGTCAATTTCGTTAGTGAGTTGGGTGGACAAGGTTGACTGAGGGAGGTTGAGAGGCGCCGAGATCAAAAGGTGACAGGAGTCTCTGGGTTTAGGTCTCTTTAGTCCGCTTGACCTGTTAGGCTCAACATTGATTTTACAGCGTATACCATTGAGGGCAGAGCCTCCGTCACCCGAATGGTAGATGTTGCCTTGAGAGTTCAGCAGTCGCTCTAGCTTGCGGTGGTATGATCCAGTTTATTTTTTTTCTCTCTCTCTCTCTCTTTCTTCCCTTGAGGCACATCTTATTGAGTTAACGGCTTTTAGTGGTTCTCGTGAGAATTCTGGAAGTATATTTTCGTGCTTGGGATGTTTTGTGACCTGCGAGAAAGAAAGGTTAGAGCTGGTCTTATTTCGGTGCAGTTGATCACGCTTTGCTTTTAATGCTTTTCCTCTGGGATTGCATTTCATCGTCGTGGCTGGATGATATATTTTTTGCAGTTTGTAGTTTTTAGTTTGCTTGTTATTCTCTCTATTTGTGGTTCTTTGGTATTAGTTGCACAACACGTACAGCAAGTGAGCGGGAAGATAAATTGCAAGTTTTATTTGCTGGCCGGCGATGTGTAGATAGCTTAGTATGAGCCCTTGTTGGCAGGCTTAATTAGCTATATCTCAAACCGGATTTTTTTTCTTAACTCCACATCAAGGCCGAGCCTTAATTAGAATATAAAGAGGTTAATGAAAAGGGGAAAAGAAAAGAAGGGAAAAGCAATTCGAAATTCGGAGGAAGTAAAAAACCTCTTTATATATAGTGCCAGGTCATACTTATTGGGAAAGACATGAGAAGGGTAGAGACTTCCAAAGCTCCGAGGTTTGAGTACAGAAAAATGGCAATCAAAACGGCTCATCATTAAGTTGCCACCGGCCACACAGTGATCATGTGACGCAGCAGCTTGCCGACTAAAGCGTAGTCTAGTTAATGGTGGGGCACACAAGCAGCCAGCTCCTATGAGCAAAAAGCAAAGTACACACACACACACACACACACACACACACCGCTGTCAGCTCAACCCTGTCTAGTAAGGGCGCATAGCTAGACACTCCCCCCCCTCCCCCCCTCCCCCTCATGTGAGAGCAGTACTCCATAGCTACTGTTGGAAGGAAAAGAGATTTCGATATCTAAAGAGGACCCCCAGTTTCTTAGAGGCAGACTTAGCTATTTCTGTAATGAGAGCTTTCCAAGACAGGGAGAGGTAAAATTCCAGATCCATCGAAGGACAGAGGAAAGTTATGAGGAGTTTTCGATAGGGAGATGGGTAGAAACTGGGTCTTGGAGGCATTATACTTAACCAGATTTCGTCTACCCCACTGAAATATCCTGTCCAAGTCTGAGTTTATTGAGAAAAGAGTGTCGGATGTGTTTGATCTCGGGAATTATCTCATACGGGAGACTTGCCCAAGTCTGATGTCTTTCTGTGTCATTTCTGGTGGAGTTCAGGCCATAGTCCTGCAGGAATGTGATGTTCTTGAGTATGGTGGATCAACGACTTTGGATATCTGGAGGACACTGGGCTGTAAATCTTTCTTTTTCTAGTGTGTGTGTGACTTAATTGTTGAACATTGAATCAAACGATTTGACATCACTGAAGTACAGATTTGCTCCTCCATATCTCTATATAATGTCTACCAGGAGTATTTTCCCTTGAGCGGGGAACTGTAGTAATTTCATTGTCTTTCCCTTCTGGCTTTGCCCATTGCTGGAATCTGCATTGGCCTTGAATTTCACTTTCACTTTCAGCCAGTTGACTTGCTTCATGAGTTTCCATGAGAAAAGATAGACAACAGCAGGCCTGATTGGCCCACGACTGGGTTGTCTGTTAAGAAAAAAAAAAAAAGTTTTTAACTTGACAAGTGAAGAGTGCCTATTGTAGGATAGCTGCACCTAACAGAGACGGACACCAGCAGAAAAAAAGGCAGGAGCATAGTGCCCGACGCTAACGTGAATACGAAAATATCTGCAGGCTAGGCAGGACTGCTTTACCTTGTTCGGTCCGTCTGTTACAATATTCTATCAAGCCTCGCTATGACAGTACGTGGCCCAGGATTTCCCAGCTCTTCTGGCGCTATTAGCTCACCTTCTGTTGTTGTGTCGCTGGGTTTTATTTTCAACACCACAATGGTGAGCTATTCCCTTTTTTTTTTTTTTGTTTTTCCAACCTTTTCAGAAGCCTCTTACTGTCCTGGATGGTAGTGTCTCGGAAGTGCGTTGGTAAAGTGAGTAAGTGAGTAGCGTCGTCTGCTCGTTTCCACGCTCGTGTTTCCTACTGGAGGAGGAAATGTCTGCTAATATAGAAATAACCTTGGGCTACCTCGCTTATCAAAAGCACTTTTTATGTCGCAAAGTTCCTGTTAATTATGGCGACGCGTTTGTCAAAGTCGGTGAATAGTAGTCTTACGGAGTGTTCTGGTACTTCTACATCTACACGTTAATAGCGTAGACCGCTAGTCCAAGCCTAGTCGAAAATTTTATGTTTGTCTCTGCATAACAGTACAGTTTATTCCCATGCCTCCGGCAATTGCTTTTCTTTCCGGAGAGATTGCGACCGCATTGTAGGTGCTTGTAACTCATAGGAATCCATATTGTTTCTTAATATAATGATTGTTGTTTTCCAATCATTATATACTTAGATTGATTATTCCCTAAAAAGATTTCCTTGGTACTTGCAGGAGGGAATTAAGCTGGTAATTATTTGGGTCAGTATCTTGCATATTTTTTTTGGTGTCACTGTATTTTCATGGGGCTATGATCTTGGGTTATAGAATGGCTGTCCGTATAGTTTTGGCATCGTATTTCTCAATGAGACGCAACTTTCAGGGGCCAGCCTTACTTAGTCTTGCGTCCGGCGTGGGACAATTCTTTCCCTTTCAGCCAATCAAAAATTCCTCTGGCGTGGACTTTGTTATGCTTCCTACTTTTGTCAGATGTAGTTCAAAATATAAACTTCCATGTGTTTTTATGAGTCTGTACACCATGCCTTGCTCTTCAACGATCTTGTTACTGTTGGCTGTTGGATGTCATATGTGTGGTGCTATTTTGGGGGTTTCCAGGTAGCCGTCTATCTCCACGCCATAATGCAATTAGATCTATGTAATTTTGTGGCTGCGCGTAAATCGCCTTTTCCTAGTACTTGCTTTGTTCCACTTTTGGCCTTCTCCGTTGATACCTGTTACAGATCTTTATACCGCTGGAATCAGGTATACGTTAGGTCGCGTGTGTGAGCGTCGGCTAATATGTTGCTGAACAGGTGTTTGATAGGGGTGAGTATGATGCTTTGCATATGGGGGTAGGAATCTCTGTCGAGTGCGCTTTTCCTAAGGTTTCACAGCACATGTCTAATGTCTCGCACGTTATTTTAAAATTCTACCCCTCGAGGTCTGTGTTGGGAAGATAACGTTGGTCAACAAAGATTTTGCATCCTGGGAGTCATTATATAATCAATTTGAGGGCGTTGATTTTCACGGAACAGTAAATTAAGTTGGTGTTTCACGTTAGGTTTTGAAGTATTCGCTGGAAACTGTTTGAACACAGTACATCAAAAATTCACTTACTCATACATTGAAATAAAGCTATTACAACACTCTGGTGAAAGTGTCTTGCTTCTCTAAGAAGAAGCATGCCACTCCTTATCAAAACATGCTACTGTCATTACTTGTGATGTAAACTGAATGATTAGAAGAATTGATTCTCAACGTTCATGTGTAATTTCAAGTGCTGATGATCATGAGAAACTGGTTCATAGGCAAACGAAGGTCACTGCCATTTCGCAAATCATTACTGCTTTCTCTCTCTGTGGGGCAGAGAAAGCAAGTGACGTTTAAACACCTCACTCAGTCGACTCGTATCTTATGGTGTGAAGAACTTCCTTTGACTAAGCTGCACATAGAAGGCTGTTGTTGTTGCTTGAGTACCATAGACGGAGGCCACAGCCTTGTCCTGGAGACGTAACAGTAGCAGCTGCTTTCCGAGACAAATACCCCTTCATTACGTTGGTGTTGGCTGACGCACGTATCGTCTCCCAGCTTCGGATATTTCCTTATAGAAAGAGCTTTCGAAAGGTCATGGAGAGTAAGGTTACGACGGTGCGACCCTTGGATATGGTGGTTTGGCTATTGATCCGACCCTGTTGCGTCAAAAGCAAAGATATAATCCCCAAGGTCGCAACCAATCGTGCTCAGCAGTCGCACTGTCGTGTTTAAGTGTGGTCCGGTCGTATTCAACTCGACCATTACACTCAAGACTTTAAGACTGACATAAGATCGTAGGGAAGCATTTTGTCTTTCTCTCTTGAGTGTAAAGTACATGGCCAGGGTCTGTTAGTGTAGAGTACGGACCACAACATTCAAATTAATACGCCGTCCTTTACCACCTTATAGGCGAGCAGTTCCCCAGTTGTTTACGAGTTAGATGCCAAGTCGAGTGTAATCAGAAGGCACACTATTTTCATTGTTCCAGCAGTTCACAAGAGCTGTCCCATTACATATACTTCCTTCTGGAACGACCTTACGTTTTTATATAATTTTTTGTTTTCTTTTCTTACATGGAAATGAGAAAGCACACATTGTGGAGCGGCAGAGGAGAGGGTTGGGGAGCGTTAAAAACAATGTTGCCTTAGGCTCATGTGCTTTTAAGAGATTCGTATCTAAAAGAGTAATATAAACGTTCCTTTAAGATATGACTTGAACCATTTCTTCCTCTTACTTCATCCTTTATAGTCTTGTTTTCTGGTACGCAATCCAAGGTCGTTGTTGTTTCAGTCCTCTAGCCACTCAGCTGCTATCAAACCCTTTGAGCATGAGAGCATAATCCTTGAGCAGGATGTCACTAATCTTACTTTCTCCATGTTAATGTTACTTATCTTGTTATTTTCTCCATGCACATGTTACTGGTTTTGTCACTATCTCCCTCCATATATTTTTCACAGATACATTTTACAGAAATGGAAAATTGGTCAGCTAGTGTCTATACCTTATCTTCTGCGTACTTCAGATACATGTTGCTCTCTCCTGATCGGAAATTTGAACCCAGTATTGAGTTGAAAAACTATTTGTACAATGAAAGTTTAGTTAAGACATCAGATTTATCATGCTATTAGAGACCAGTGTGAGAGGAAATCCATAACAATATGACTTAAATCCCTTTAAAAATGCGCCCATACTTGTACCTGGCCTCAGATACAAGTATGTTGCTGTCTGGTTTTTGGGTGCTTAGAGTAAGTAGTGCGAATAGAAAATCAGGTATGGTTACACTCTCTGTTGTTGCAGCAGTTTCTGCAAGCTCAAGAGCGATAAGTATGGCGAACAGTTCAGTTTATAGGGCAGATGCCCACTTCATTTATTCTAATATACTGCCGTGAGACTGGGGTACAGTGATAGCGTTTCCAGTCCTCCCAGTGGCAGAGTTGAGAGAACCTTCAGCGGAGACACTCTGTACTTTGTTGTCTTAAATCTGCAGATCCTGTATATGCTCAAGAGCACTGTTGATGGCAATGCGTTGAAGATGAGGAGTGTGAGTAATTGGTTTCCTAATTGAACAGGTAGGTATAATTATATTGTAGGGAGATATCTGCCGAGTTAATTAGTTTCGTAATTAATGAATAGGTAGGTAGAGTGATATCGTAGGGAGTTATATGCCAGGGTGGCTGGAAGTGATGTTGCATCCTGTTTTTGTTCAGCTGGAATAATCCGAACACTCATGTGAGTGGATTGTGTTTGGATTCATTAAGATTCACATGTTTAATGTAATGTAAGAGGTCTGAGCTGATAACCATTGTTTTGAGCATAACCCCAAACCCCAAGTACTCTATCTTCCACGCGTTATAACTTTTTTTTTTCACACGTTGAGTACTTTACTGGTCTAGGAACAGCCAAGGGTTCATTATACAGACTTTTTCAAGTTTATCGATATTTTTAGTGTCATGTAAGACTAAAGGTGGTGTATAGTAAACAATAGAGGGCCTTATATGGCCATCATTTTAGCACTTCCATCAGCACCATTATCAACATTTTCACCTGCCACATCTTTCTGTTCATAGACTGTTTAGTCTTTTTGTACAGCGGCTGCAATGCGTGGGGGCGATACGCCAAGATATGTACAAAATAAGACATGGTCATTTAGTCTGACATCATTTTCTAGCTTCCGTGGTCCATTCTCACCATTACCGTTCGTCTATTTTACACATTGGTTTTCTATGCAGAGATGGTAAGGCCAAGCCCGTCACAGGCTGTTTGTAAACGGTTAAGAATGGTTTGTATTTCACAAGCTTTGATTCGTGCACGACTATTATCATTATCAATATCTGTGATTTTACTGAAACTGTCTGGGACTGACGTTAAGACTGTAAAGGACAAATAAGCTGATACTGGTATAGTATTAATGTGAGACTCAGAACTCCATCTTGAGGAACACCACGCTGTTAACACTGATAGAATGCAGTAAACTTTATATTGATGGGATAACCAAGTAACAACTTCACGTTCAGCAAATGGGAGATAACATTCAACATGCTGCTTCTTTAGCAAGAATCTGGTAAGATCATTTTATATCTGGATTTTCTGCACGAAATCTCTCTAGTCTTTAGTGATAGCATGTGATAGCTAGAAACATGAGCCCGTTCTGTAATTAGTTCGTTCGCCTTGTGAAGCTGTTTTGGATGAGAAACTTGTCTCTCTCATCAACGATATTCTCAACATTTTTGCAAGCTTTCCTTGAAGAGTTGTGTCTATGTTTATTCTCTAAGAACATTTTCCGGGTCATTTTAAGTTGTTAACTCGTTTTCTCGCTACCCTGAGCGAAGCTTGAAATTGTTTTAGTTTTTTGTGTGTTTCAAGTTGTTAATAACGTTTACCTACTTGCTTAGCGATAGATGTAATTTTTTTTTTTTCAGTTTAGGATCATCATAGTGCTTCTGTGATTTACTTTGTTGTCCTTTCCTCCTAGTATTTTTGAATATCTCATTCAAATCAAAGATATACGCAAATGATAGTTGCAGTGTCATCGTTCAAAGTCTGCACATTTTCAGGTTCATAATCTATGAACCAGCCTCAGATAGAATCTGTGAACTGAACCCCTTGCCCTTTCTTTTCTTTCGCTGTTCAGTTTGGCTTTTGTGTGTTTAGCTTCTCTTAAGTCCCCACATAGGAGAGTAGGTTCAGTGTGAGCAAACATAAGATCTGGCTCGTAGACGAAGAGTGGCACATTGGCATTGAGTACCATGAACGGAGAATTACCGTCGTGGACTTTGATGCCGTAGGACTGAAATATGCGAAGGTTTTTGAGGGGACGAGAGTTACACGAGAACGTGAGTGTTTTACATACATTAGACAAGATTTACCGTGGCTATACTATTTGTATTTCGATGATTTACGACCGGGATTATCGGCAGGCGTCAGACTTTGTCGGCAGGTGTCAGTGTCATTGGTATAAAAATCATAGTAGCCTAGGACGGAGGTCAGAGTATATTTACTGTCAGATCACTGTCAAAGAGGCGATGGGTCTACTGAGTGTTTTGATATTAATGTACTTATGTGGGATATTGTTGTTATCCACTCTTTATCTTATTCTTAAATATTACAACTTTTTGGGCGGACTCGGACAGATTATGTATTAAATTGCTGTTTAGCAAAATGTTTCTTAGAGATTTCTAGATACTGTCTTTCCTAATTGTTGGTTTCATTAATCCCTCTATAATCATCATCATCAATATTTTGTAAATCATCATCAACTTAGGCTTCATTAATTCCCCTATAATCATCATCAGTACCACGTTCTACTGCATTTTCTGATCGTGATACAGGGTCATATATATCTTTTCTATTTGCATGACCAATATATCTTCTTCTTATTTGGTAACCTTCTTACTTCGTTCTTGTGCTTTCTCACAGATCATGTCTGACTTTAACCGAATTTTTGTTTCTCTTTTGGATTTTCATTTTTACATGAACTTGAGTATCAGTAATCACTTTCTGCTTTATATCACTGCCATCCGCAATTTTGATTTTGATTGTTTTCTTATTAGGTATTACTGGCGACTCCAGTGTGTCTGACGGAAACTACCCAGTTCCCTGGCCCCCCGTGGATCACATTATTTAGTGATGGTTGAACTGTGGGCATAGGGCCAGCGTCGGGGAGCTGGTAGCCCATCTGCCGGAGCAGGTGTCTGCAGCGGTTGTCAGGCTAATCGTTAGGGAGGAGGTAATGTGGGACAGTTGACGTTTCGCACCCTGACGCCTTGCCCGCCTCGACAAACTCAACCTTGAGCGGGAGTATCATTGCAGATTTGTGTTGAATGTCACCCCGTGCAGATCCCGCACTTTGGCGTTGCAAATACTGGCAACATAACTTTATGCCTAACAGCTGACACACACAATTTCGGGGGATGGTATATATCCACTTTCAGGTACCCTAAAACACTAGGGACCGTGAGGGTGGTGGGTTGCTGTTTCCAGCCAATCCAATGAACTCCTGTTGTGTCTAGTGTTTCTTCTCCTTTTAGTCATCTCTGTCCCTCATGTCTGGTTTTTGCTGTAGTACAGCTGCGCCTCGGAAAATATTCAAGTCCCAGATAATGATGGCAATTTTGTTGGTGCTAGCAGAGTCTCCAGAGGGAGGTGGCTGCATGGCTCTTGGTTCCAGATGTGGACTAGACAAAATATTCAGCGCCTGCATGTTTGTACCCAGCACGTTACAGTTACTCGCATTTGGCCGAAGTTCGTGTGTGATGGAATACATAGTTGCGCTCTTTTGCGTTCGGTTCCGGCTTATTTTTCCTCCTCTCTTTCTCCTCGGTGGCTTTGCTTTTAACTACTTGGAAGTTAATTGGCTTACTGTCACTGTCACTTGCTTTGTTAGCTCAGTTGGCACAGCCGTATGCATTTGTCCTAGTCGATGCTGAAGGGCTTGGAAGAACTGAGATACCACACCATTCTGTGTTTATTCAGTGATGAGGATCATTAACTGGTTTGCTTATGGAAAACGGAGAAGCTATGTGTCGCAGGGTAAGGTTGGCATAGAGAACGTGTTGTTCTCTGGTACTCGGGGCAGGTAACCCTGTCCATGAGGACAGATACCATAGACAACATCTGCCCCAGCCCTGGGAACCGGATATGAGGTTGGGGTACAAGAAGCGACCAAAGTAGTGAAGGGGAGACCCAGGCGCCAGAATGATGCAGCCTGCGGTGCGGTGCGAGACACAGGAGGTTTTGCTGGCAGGGTGTTGTTTGTCGGGCTGGGAGAAGACAAACAGGGCCGCTTGTCCCTGAAGGAACGGACAAACACGTCCGCACCCCATGGCCGCAAGACCGAATCTCCAGCTATGAGGAGAGGAGAAAAATGCTCGGTCTATCCCACATTGAAGGAAAAGGAGTTATATATGAAGTTAAACTACGTACACCATTTCTTTGGAAACTGGGACAGCATAAATGTCAGAAAAACATGACGAACAGTCCGGGAAAAGATGAAGTAATACGGATTGCATCATGAGATTTAAAAGCCTTTTCTCTGAGAAAGAAGGACCTTGATAAAACTTTAGTCCTTTCCTTCCAATGACGATGGTGATGCAGTCTTGTCGAAGGCTGCTTCTCGCCCGCGGTGCAACCACTAAACTGCTACTAGGCGGAGTCCGAAGATATATATATATATATATATATATATATATATATATATATATATAT
>JAYMFT010173145.1:0-12187 GCA_038088735.1 Panulirus argus
GTTACGGGGAGAGAGTTTAAACAACTGTGTATAACTCAGTTTTCAATCATATATATATATATATATATATATATATATATATATGTATATATACATACATACATATGTACTTACCATGTTTTAACTTTATGAATACACACGCAACCAAGGTGCAAGGGAAGGTTATTGGGGGCCGGCGCAGTGAGCCAGCACTGCAGTGTCAGTGAAGATCCATGTCTAGGCCCTGGTTACCGTCTCTGCCTCAAATACACATGGGTTGTAGACTGGCAATCCACACACACACACACACACACACACACTCTCCATCACAGCACCTGACAACAAGCAACTCAGACGACTCTACTCATAATCCTAAACTTTTCCTGCGGTGAGCGCTGCGTGCTGTGGTCCTGCCCAATGGCAAGATCTTGTGCTAGGTCAAGAGATGGTGGGGGGCCCACCACGACTGTACAACTCTCACGCCCATGCAGTACAAATAAGTAATTATAAAGTAGCATAACGCCAAGACATCAGGTGATCTGTTGCACCACCACTAACATCCCAGAATACCGTGACCTGCCAGCCTAAAGTGGGCACAGATACACTCTGGCATACGGCAGCTGCTGAGGCGTTAGGTGGGTGTGGGGGAGCAAACACTTACTGTGGGGAGAGGACAACTTTATGTGCCGGTGTATGTTAACTTCTGAGTCACCTTGCATTTGTAAAATAATAATAATAATAATAGTAATATAATAATGATAATAATAATAATAATAATGCCAACGGTAAAAATAGAGAGAGAACAGCAGAACCACAATCATTATTGCGAGGAAACACGATGGCAAGCAGGTGAGGAATAACAAATTTTGAAACGAATAACAGTATAATTCTGATGAACATTACAGAAACCTGGCTAACACGAACAAGGGAATATTAAGGCGATGTAGAACATTATGAAACCTCCTGTGATGAGCAGAACCGGAATGAAACACGAGGGAATGGAATAGTTATCTTTGAACAAATATCCATTTATAAAATATAGCCCCCAAAAACAGTGTGTGTGGGTGTGTGTGTGTGTGTGTGTGTGTAATTACCTATTTGCACGGTAGGGGGAGGGAGTTCTGCGCTTGTGGGACCCCGTCTCTCGAACTTTCTCCTCTGTCATACTAATTTTAAACTTCTGTACGCAGTCAGCATTCATATCTTCATCTGGCTAATTTCATTCATCCACCACTCTTTTACTATCACTATCAAAATATTTCTTTACGTCTTTTCTAACGAGTTTCTTGCTTAATTTCATGATACAACCTTTTGACTGTTCTATCTTTGCATGTTTCGGAGACTTGCTCTGCTGATGTAATCAAAATGGCTTAAAAACTTAAAAAAGCTGTAACAAGGTCATTTCTTGCTCTTCCTCTCTTTCACAGTGAACAAATTCATGAACTTTTACTTCATACTATAAATCTGCTCTCCTTTGAACCTTCTCTATTAGATCTTTGTGCTTTTGCTCGCGCAATGACGGTACTAGAGAAACAAATTGTAGTTCTGGCACTGTGTGTGTGTGTGTGTGTTTGCGTAAATACCTATTTGTACTGTATGGAAAGACAGTTCTACACTTGTGGGATCACATCTCTTGAATTTAACCAGCAGGTAGCTTTTTAAACACATTCAGTCGGAATTCTTAATTTAAATGATTAAATCCTTACGCTAAAGTAGTACTTCTTCATGTTTTTTTCAATTATAATCATTACGTAGATTCTTGTATTGGTCACTGGCTATTCTGTCTTTGCGTTTCGTGAGGAACTGCTCATTTGAAGGATGCGATCAGGTCAATCCTAACCTCCTCTCACGTCCATCCACTGCCGGCAAGTCCGTAGTCCTCAATACAGTAGATGGCTCCCTATTCCGTCCTGACTAAGAGCAACGCGACGAAGGAAAAGCCACCCCAAGATATGCGACCAGTCCTCCACGTTGGGTCAGATATCTGCAGATATCTACTAGCAGCTCACGAAAGAAATAATCATCACATGACCTGTACGACACTCCCAGCTTTTGGGGAACATGTTTCAGACGTTCATTTTGTGGGGTTTCCAGGACAGAGGCGAGTAAATGGTTATGCGAAACATATTCATTTCATTACGCGTTCATACTGGACTGTTTTGAAATCCAAACTTTGGGAAACGAGTGAGATTCATGAAGTGACAGCAGTCCAGAAAGACCCTGGGTTTCTGCACTGTTTGCTTTAAGCATGTTTTCCCACTCGAAGACACAACGCAGGTTCGAATCACGAGAGATGTTTGCCGCGTGAGAGAAAGAACTATATTTACGGTGAGGAGGGAAGGAAGAGTGGGCTGAAATAGCGTGGAATCACTGAAGTAAAGGTGAACATGGCGAGATGTCTGAATCACGAACGAGGAAAGATCGCCAGCACACCTTGTACCGCAAAAGCCGTAGAGTATTGGCGAACTTAAGGAAGGGAATTAGATTCTAAGTGTTTAAGAAACTAAGAGTTAATGAGGTTAAAAATAACTCTGGAGTCAGCTAAAGTGAGAGCAATGTATGTGATTACAAACGTGTGTGAGCGTTTGTGTGTGTCTGTATATGTGTATGTTCCTGTTAGTGTGTCTGCGTCTGTGCACATGCTGGCCCCATTTCTTCACCTCTCTCTCTCTCTAATCATACAATCCATCTCCATTCTTAATGTTCCCTGATTCACGGTTTCTCTGCTTAGCTTGCACCGTTCATCACCACACTTGCATTTGCTCTACATATCCTTCCTGACTTTTCTCGTACTGAACCTTTTGCCATACGTCCTCTGGCTGACTGGTTCCTCCCTGACTCAAACAGAAAGTTCGTATCAAAGGAAAACCCACAACAACATACCACATGCCTCCTAAAGGCCTGGCCCTAGGCTTATGATAATACCAGATTATTCATCAACGCTGAGTATTTTCGTTAACTATCTGGACTGTGTGTTCGCTGCTAAAAGGCATCGCCACAGCAGTTGTCAACTGACAGACTCACCTGCAGCCATTCTTAAAGCACGTTTGATGACAAAGAATTTTCGGAGAGTAAATTTGTTAGCGACTTCAGTACTGCAGGGCCACTGATTAATTACTGGACTCAATATTGTGATTAACTTTATCAGTCATTAGCGACCTACCCTCCTAGTTGAGGGCCTCGTCTATCTGGCGCTACAGTTTTTCACTAATGTACTCTACGCAACCTGACAGGTCAGGTACACCTGGGGGGGGGGAGAGGGTTTAGGGTGGCCACTTCTTTTCCCGGGGGACCTAGGGACCTGCTCTGGTGTTGTGATCGCCCACGGGTACTGGGTCAACGCCTTGAGCAAAAACCGAGACGTTACAACCCTTGGGAACGACGGCCTGGCCTCTGGCCTAACCCCGATACGGTCAGGTCAAAGGCCGCGCCATCATGTCCAAGGGTCGTACCGTCATGTTCCAAGGGTCAGAGAGACGTTGCCTGCAATATTTATATTCTGTTTTCCCTCGCGTTTCCTTCAGTCTCTCTGCTCTTCAGCGGATTTAATTTGCATATGCTTCCCAGGCCCGTCATTCCTGCATCTATTATCTTTGCATGAAGGTCAGGCACCACTACACCATCCAGCGTCTTCCGAGCGTATATAACCGTGCATTTCTCACGTCCAAGTTGTACTGAGCGGAGTTTGTTTGGGCATTTTCCTTACCTCCTGAAAATTCGTACGTTTTACTGAATCGATGCGAGCCGTTAAGGACCTCTGGATGTTTTCTAACATGTTTAGTCCTCTGGTTTTCTATGGCATCACTGTCATGAGAGGCCAAGTGCTCTCATGTGTCCCCAGCGAGAGCCTTGCTTCCCCACGAACGTTCTCACAACCCAAAACCCATCATTCTCAGTGGTCTTGCCTCCCCATGAGCGTTGCCAGTACCTATAACCCACGATCCTGAACAGTACTTCTAACGGTCTTCCTTCTGTTGAGTGCACGTCGGTACCTAATCCACCGCTCCTTTACCGCCACTTTCAATGGTCTCGCTCCCCCTTTGCTCTGAAGGCTATCAAGTGCCTAACCCATCATCATCACGGCGGGGTTAAAGACTTGACCCCTCGTACACACACACACACACACACTCTCTCTCTCTCTCCCTCTCCCTTTTTCCTCTCTTTCTCACTCCCACCCTGTTCTCTGGGGCCTGAGGAGTGTGGTAGCGGTGATCAGGGGGAGGGGGTGTGTGTGTTCGCGTTGGGTGTGTGATCAATTGTTCCCGGCCGTTAAGGAGGGAAACAGAGGCGGGGTCTGGCAGGCCGTCCACTATGGTCAGGTGGAGGAGGTGTCTGACGCCTGTGTTCGGCAGGTCCTGCAGCCGACTTGCATTCGACGCGCGACCTGATCCCTTTGTTCCCTGCCCGGCGGGAGGAGATGAAAGGAAAGACATATCAGGGGAGAGGACGAGATAAGAGAAGGAGGGGAGATAATGGCCGGAGGGGAAGCGGCAGGAGCAGGAAGAGGGGAGGAAGAGGAAGGGAGCGAGGGAAGGAAGAAGGGAGAAAGGATTACAAGGAGGAGGAGGAGGTGGAAGGATGGAGTGAGGCAAGGAGACTAAACTCATATAATGGCGAGAGAGAAGCGTGAGAAAGGGAGAGGCATATATGTGAAGAGAGAAGACGAGGGAGAGAGGGAAAAGAAGAAGGAGGAGGAGGAGGAGCAGGATGAAGAGGAGAGTACAAGAGGGAGGGAGGAGAGTAGAAAGAAAGAGCAGGATACGAGTGACAGTAAATGACAGAGGATAAGGGACATGTAATAGAAGGAACAGGAAGGATAAGAGGGAGAGAAGAAAGCTGCTGGGTAGGGTGGAAAAGAAAGGGTAGAACCAAGAGATGGGGTCAAAGTAAACCTTCCTATCCCATGAGAAACGGAGACGAGACAGTAAAGCGTAGGGAGAGGTATAGGATGAAGACAGGAGGGCTAAGAAGAGGCAGGAAAGCCGTGTGAGGGAAGCTTGGAGACCAGACCCCAGTAACACACAATGGCAGAAGTTTTGGAGACATCAAAGAGACAAGAGTGTGCTTCAAAACTAAAGTTGATCAAAATGAACGTTACCTAAGATACTGTATGCAGATGATGCTGACCTGCTGGCCGTATCGGAGTCGATGCAGAGCAGGTGTTATCTTAGGCTCGTTAAAGGTAGTGTTTCTAAAACACAACTGTGTCCTGGTAACGTAAAAAATTGCATAACAATGTTAAGGCGTTTAATGAGGTCTTTTTGATACTCTGAAAGTAGTAGAGAAAATTAAAAAAAGGAAGAGAAACAGGATGACTTGGACACATGAGGTGCACGGAAAGGAGAGACGAGGAGAGGACAGACGACGGGGACGTTCATTCTGTTTATTTGTGTCTAACGACAGGAGGGGACAGATTCGGTGTCATGGACGCAAACCTGAGACGAAGGAGACAGTCAACAGGAGGGAGAGGAAGCCACTCCCTCCTGACAAGAATTTTGAGGGAAGCTCAAATCGAGTCTTCCTTAACGTGTATACTATACCTAATACATTTTAATAACAAGAATAATATAAGCTGGAATCCACGATGATTACTGTAATCACAACACACTTCCTTGCAACCAGACGATGCCATCTTCCTTGCCATAGTCTATCCTGCAATAGGACGCCAAACGTTCAGATCTGAATCCAACACGAAATTTTGTACAGGAAGACAACTGCCAAAATAAGAGACTTAGATCGTGCGTAACTGATAACGTCCCTCGATAAGTACGTTACTCACCGAGGCAAATAAGTGTTCGCAGCCTTCATGGCAACACACGTATATCATACGATCAGTGAGGTAATGGAATCCCGAATCTAAACCGATACAGAAGTGACGACTGGGGGAAGTTGTGTTGTATGTCGAAGCACCAGCGTATACCAGCCTCACTGCTTTTCATCTCCAGATGATGAGGTGTTCATCATCAAGATGGGAAATAATCTTGGATAATCTGTACACCGCCAGACGAGGGAACGCGGGGAATTTACACAGCCATTAGGGAGCTGAGAACCTTGCTCTCATAATCCAGATGCCTCATTCCCAAGTGTGATCCCTCCAGATTCCAACCTGACGCTCTCGAGATGCAAGTTCGAGGGGAACAACGCTATGGCTCTGGACCTTCCCGCTGACACAGGAACACCTGTTTATATAAGAACTCTTTACAGTGTGCATTCTTTTAACCGCGATAATGACTTAAAAAAAAAAAGCCATATAAATGGATACGAGTAACACTGGGTATATGAAAGACCCGGGAAGGACAGACAACGGAAGACCTGACGGTTTACGAAGGGTTAATCTGCTAGAGGAGAGAAGGTCCCTTTCTACTTCGACGATCCAGGGGGAACGCAAGAAAAATAAAGCCAACTGGTGGGTAAAATTGTTCGGGCTTCCTGCGTCAGGAGGCGGCGGCGGCAGCAGCAAACTTTACACCCCGGAAGCCGAGTGGCCAGGAGACGACCTCCCTCCCCTGGCCACTCGGCCTGTATCAAGACACACACACCTCCCCGCCCCTGCCCGGCTCGGCCCGCCCCGCCCCGCCCCGCCCCGGCCGGCCGGCCGCCCGCTCCTAGCGTCACCCACTCCAACGTATCGACCAAAGCAAATCACCAACGGCCGTTGTATTTTCCAGACGTCAGGTCGCAGCCACCGCTCCTCCCTAGTCCACTTACTAGGGAATGATGTCATCCGGTGAGGCAGGTAGTGGGCCCAGCAGGGGCCCGCCGCTCCCTAGGTGGGCCGGGCGAGGTACCACAGCTGCCGCCCGCATTCATTCAATCACACACACACACACACACACACACACACACGTGCCGCACACACACACACACACAGTCAACGCGCCCACCCCCCTCCCTCCCTCCGCCTCAAGCACTCATTCATTCCTATTCAACATACTCCTATCGCACGCACACTGCACACTTGCTGTCACGTTTCCCCTTGTCACTAAGCACCTCCACGTTCTTGTGATCGATCATAACACCTTTCTGGCTTTGGGACGCGTTCTGCCAGAAGGCCTGAGACAGCTGCACACGCCTTGTGTCCGCCGGGGAACTACTAAGGCGATGAAGCGATCGGCAACAGTACCGTCACGTCTGTTGCCGACCAACGTCACGACCACGCCACCGTCTCCCATCCTGGGAGGATTTCTTACGTTCGTGACCCAAATTCGTGTGCGTTCGCGGACGACGACAGCACTCAGTGCGCTGTGCCCTCCGAAGGCAGAGTAGCAACCACCGCGAGCGAGAGCGAGTCCCCGTCGGTGAGCGAGGAAGCAAACGGTGCGAGCGTGGTGGAGCCCGAAGCTAAGAGCAGCAGGAAGGGAGAGAGCGGGGAGGGTAGGGCAAGGACAAGATGATGACTATGATGACGAGGGTGGAGAGGAAGTGACAATCTGCGGGGGTCAGTTAGTGTCAGTGTTCATCAATTATCATGAGTGGCGGGACAGTAAGTGGCCTGGTTCGCTGTCAGGCTGAATCACCCGCTACACACACACACACACACACACACACACTCGCCCCAGCACTCGAAAACCCCCCCTCTCTCTCTCTCTCTCTACCTTCCAGCCTCCTCCGTCCACTCAGATTACGACTGCTACTCGGCAGATGACAGTATAAGGGCGTACAGACACCAGGGTGTGGGTATACACGACCCAAGGCCGTGGCATATCAGTTTTAGGGTGAGTGTAAATATCTAGGTTTAGATGTAAAATGTAACTGTGTGTTAAGAAAGGCAAAGCTCTTACCAAGGACGTACAGGATCGAAGCGGAGTGGATAATCCACATGAAATATGCAAGAGACCCAGCGAGTGAGTGTAGAAGAACTAGCGTGTAAGTGTACAGGATTCAGCGTGAGGGTGTAGAGAGGGGGTCCAGCATGAAAGTGTAGAGGACTCAGACTGCTCAGGGTGAAGACTCAAGATCGTACGCGTTCAAAACTCAAGGCGCACGTTTAGAAAACTTCAGGAATAGCTACTGACTAACGATGTAGATTAAGATGTAGGTGCTGAGGACTCGGGGTGTAAGTGCAGAAGACCTGGAGTGTAAACGTCAGGGACACCAACCGTGATTACTGAAGACTCAGAGTGCGGCTGATGAGGATCCAGGGTGTAGTGTTCAGGACCTAGGGTGTGCGAATACAGGAATCTCTGTATGCTGTCCAAGTTCACTATCTCGTAACTCGGTTTATTCCATTCAAATTCTCCTCTTATAGTATCAAAGTATTTCTTCACAATCTCTCTGAAGAGTTTAGAGTTTAATTTAATGTTATGACATCTGGTTGTTCTGTCCTTGCATCTCTAGAAGAACTGTTCACTAGCTACATCATCGAGACGGTCTGAAAACGTAAACACTGTGATCAGGTCACTCTTCGCTCTTCTCTCTTCCATGGTGAGCAAATTAAGGGCCTCTGGCCTTTCCCTGTAATCAAGCTTTCCTAATTATGATACCAACCTTTGATGTCCCCCTCTGGACCTCCTCTATTTGTTCTCCGTCCTTCTTCAGTGAGGCGACCGAAGTTGAGAGGAGGATTCTAGTGTTGGCCTTATGTAGGGCGTAATGGGCCCTGGGCGTCTGCGACCGAAGTTGAGAGGAGGATTCTAGTGTTGGCCTTACGTAGGGCGTAATGGGCCCTGGGTGTCTATGTGGCTGGTCCAAGGTGTACGTGGAGACAACCAGTATGTAGGTCAGCGTAAGCGTAAAGGTGTACATAAAGAATATCCAGAGTGTGTGTGTGTGTGTGTGAGTATGCATGCATGTATAAATATATACAGAGAGAGAGAGAGAGAGAGAGAGAATGTACAAGATACTTGTATGACGTGCGACGATTGGCAATGTGCAACCTGCAAGGCGTCTGCGTCGACTTTTTAACACGTTGAGAGTACACTGAGATGAGATGCATAAATATACAAGAAGAACTAACAGTACAAAGGCGACGGTGGCGACTGCATGAGAATGAGGATCACTCAACAGCACTGGTGACACACGACAAGGAGGGGAAAGAATACGTTCTCTCTCTCTCTCTCTCTACGGCACGGATGTGCAAAGATCGGCTTGTTCGGTTACATAGAAAGGAAAGACCACATTCCGTTAACATTTCTCATGCCAGTGAAGCGGATCTTAACGGAGTTATGATGGCGTGTTTCAGGGTGACGATGTGCAGTTTGATGATACGTACGGAAACGGGCTTTGGGGGTGCAAAAAAGAACTGTACGTATTTAACAACGGCCCACGTTTGGTCGGTTAGAAACCCAGTCACGAATTTTTCTGTTGTTCGACGAAATGTTTGTGACAATAAAGACACTGCTGAAAAAGAAAGAGAGTAGATTCGAATATAATGTTCGGTGACACCGCCTTCGGCATAGAGGCATACGGACCACACAGCCTGGCGAGGACTGAGTAAGAATGAGTTAAGATACCGGCATTGGCGCTGAAGGGGCGGATGGCCGGATCCAAGCGAGTCCGGACGTCGGTAATCTCCCGGCTGTTAACAGGCGTCGTTACCATACATTTCGCTGGCGACACACCAACGTACGGGCCCTGGGCAGGAGAGGCGTCCTGGCTGGTGGCGAGCACACATCCCGGGGAAGGTGTGCAGAGGCCAAGATCTGGTTGGGATAAAGCAGGCGCCTTCAGGAGGGGACATGAGGGGCTTCCTCCCTCCCTCCCTCCTCCCCTGTGACACCCGCCACGGAGGGACACGATTCACGCTGCGGGGGGGAGGACGTCCCTTGTGGAACACCTTTTGCCAGCGACAGAATCCCCATGTTGATGACGTCTGATGATCTGTTCGTCAGGAAGGTGCTCTTCCACCTTCACATTTCGCCAGTCATTCCCACTTCGAGTAATTCGTACGCTTGAGGCACCGTGGTCACCACACCACACCTGTTCAGAGGCTCTGCAAAGCCTGCGAAGAGTAAGTCGGTATTCTGTTTACTCTGCAGTACGTCTAGAATTATGAGGTGGCTGATGGAGGCGAGCATGATCCTCCCGCCCCCGAGGCCCTCTCACCGCGGACTGTGTAAATTTGCTCGACTCTCTGAAGTCACTCGACTCGCATCTTGGGATTCTCGAAAAAATTTAATGATGTGTGAAGTCATTACTATTTCTGGAGGTGCTCTGCCCGCTTCCAGGATCCAGCAGGGAGTGGGGCTGCGTGGATCCTTGAAGAAGAGAGGGAGTTCCAAGTGTCTAGTCCCGGAGCAGTGTGTGCGAGTCAAACATCTACAAAACCATTACTTTTAGTGTTAAAATAACTTGAGTGTTTATATTTACTGATATCTCTTATCATTTCCGGCGCCCACCGCCCACACCTGAAGGCCTCATGCCGGCTCCAGAGTTGTGTGGTGGTGGGTCAGGCAAGCTGGAGGTGTCATGGATCATGAGAAACTGTAGAGGTGATGTGTCTTCATGAGTGTGTGGTACCGGCAGGTGTATGGCTCTGGGGTGATCGGGCGGCAGGCTAGTGGCATCACCATGAGGGCGCGATGGGCGTGGCTGGTGCTACTGTTGCTGGTGCTGCTGGTGAGCGTGGCGGAGGGCAAGAGGGGCAAGGGTCGCGGCAAGAAGGGGCGCAGGACCTTTAACCGGGGCTCCATCACCAAGTTCAAGTCGGAGGACAGCCGGGCCTACTACAACCACAATGGGGTGAGTAACCCGCGCCCAGGGAGGCTCGGGTCTCGCCATCCCTGGGAGGTACTCCTGCATGAACCACTTCGCCTCACAACCAGACACACTCACCTCATCACTCCTCTTCCTCACAATCTCATCGCCCACAGTTATACCCGCTGTGATCTCCTTACCGCCTACACTATTCCTTTCGTGAAAACACTTATCACAAAGGTGATCTTACTGCCAACGCCTTCATCATACCTTATCATTATTATTGTTGTTATCATACTTATTATCATTATCATTCCTACTGACAGCAAATGTCTCGATAACATTTTTGTAACTCCAGATCTTCATTTGTCAGTCAGGCTGGATGGTTCTTCACAAATTGGTCTCCTAAATCATATATATATATATAAAAAAGTAAAATTTTCACAGTTCATGCATTATGAAATATAAAGCAACTTATGCATAATAGCACAGGTCATTGTTTCACGCAATTAGTTCACATTACGCTTCAGGACGAGTAAATCGTGGTAAACAGAATCTCTCTCCGCCCACTTCGTCAACCTTGAATTAACTGACATAAAACGACCGTGAAAATAAAAAAAAAATCTAATGTTACTCACTTGAGCAGGACTGTGCGAGTTACAACCCCTGGGTATGAGGGGCCTGACCTTTGACCTGACCCTTAATAGAGTCAGGCCAACGGGGGGAGCCGGCGGACGGTCATTATGACCCAAAGGGGCTGCAGTGCCCATCGTGCCCAAGGGGCAGTACTATCATGCTCAAGGCTTATACCGTCGAGCAAGGTGAGGGGTTATATTTGGTGGGAGGGAAGGAGGCGAGACACACACACACACACACACACACAGGTCCGGGGGCTACACATTGATCAAGACATCACGTATGTGATGATGGCGGACCCCGCCTGTACCCACTGAGGCATTAACCACTCAAATAACCAACATAAATGCATGCTTTGTGCGGCAAGCCGATTACTCGAACCCTCGCTCTCTGCATCAGACGTGGGTGTGTGTGTGTGTGTGTGTGTGAGTGAGTGAGTGGGTTAGTGTGTGTGTGTGCGGTGAGTGAGTGAGTGAGTGAGTGTGTGTGTGTGTGTGTGTGTGTGTGTGTGTGTGTTAGAGGGAGGGAGAGAGTTTTACGCCCGTGTAGCCCCGTCTCTTAACCTTCTATTTGTGCACCATGTCTTTGCTCCTATATGTATACACACACACATCCCTGCCTAAGCCTGGTGTGTGTGTGTGTGTGTGTGTGTGTGTGTGCACGCGCGTGCGTGCTGAGGCTAATACATGCTAACGATAAACGTACTCACCAAGTTTCCCTCCTGACACACACTCTTTGCCTCACCTGGAACAAGGGGGATAACATTAGTAGGTTTATAACCACCGTGACAGACACACACACATATACCATTGCAGTCCTATTACTTCTATGGAAAGAAAAACTATATTTCCGTCCATAGGTCTCTCTCTCTCTCTCTCTCTCTCTCTCTCTCTCTCAACTTTACCAATTGACCTAGAAAAGGCCGTCATGGCCACAC
>JAYMFT010173156.1:0-12186 GCA_038088735.1 Panulirus argus
ATATATATATATATATATATATATATATATATATATATATATATATATATATATATATATATATATATGAAACAGAGTTGACACAGTCATGTATTTTGAAAAGTATAGTTATTTAGTACACCCTGATGCTTTTTGATAATCCTAGAAAGTGTACTAGATGTAAAGTACACCATATGGTACAACAACGCACATTGTACTGTTCCGTGACACTACACCCAGCCAAACGTTTCCTACATGAGGCCATACATTAACCTATAACATAGCATACAGCATAGTCATCCAACCACATACTTTAATACACCCTGATACATAGGAACCTACACACTGACTCAGAATATTTTAGACTGAAAGCATTATGCCTTGACAGTCTCCTGGCATCCAGCGTACAACCCCAAGACAGTATACTATAGCCTCACAAAATGCTACACTGTGGCAGACAGTATGGTAAATCCAGTGTCGTCCCACAGGTCCAGGGTTGGTGTTCACAGTATACCCGGAAGCCATCGCCACCATGACGGGTTCCGTCTTCTGGTCCATCATCTTCTTCCTCATGCTCATCACGCTCGGTAAGTGGTCTGTTTACATACAACCAGCTATTCTCAGTTGGGGACCGGCGCTGGTGCAGAGGGGGGGGGATATCTATCGTACGGTTGACATTTGTTATTACGCAGCGCTTGTCTCTTTATATATTTAACTTAATGATATATATTGTCTTTCACTTACAATCTCTGCAGTTTACTATGTTCAATAAGTAGAATATTGCTTGTAAAGAGGCCTCTGGTGAAAGGCTCTTGAGTGCTCCTCATGGCGATTGCGTGGCCTGTTCACGAGGTATCTCACTCCCGGTGTTGGTCACCGTTATATAATAGTGTCTGGCTAGTGACTCTAAATGACTGCCCAGCCTACAAGTTGAAATATATTTAGTTTTAGCAATGGTGCGTTAAAACAGTTTTCTACATGGAGCTTTCAGTCCGCCATATTCTTACACGATATATACTGACTTTACTGGAATATGTACATGAAATGTGACTGCAAATGAGAAACTGTCCTCCGTATCGAACATCGCCTTCCATCAGTGAGGTGTACACGCTTTCTAGAGTGGCCCGCCACTACAGCGGTTTCGCCTGCATCGAACTCTTGTTCATGAGGAATGTAGGAAGAACACTCATACATCACTCTCTCTCTCTCTCTCTCTCTCTCTCTCTCTCTCTACATATATATATATATATATATATATATATATATATATATATATTATCCCTGGGGATAGGGTAGAAAGAATACTACACGCGTATTCCCTGCGTGTCGTAGAAGGCAACTAAAAGGGGCGGGAGCGGGGGGCTGGAAATCCTCCCTTCCCGTATAACTTTCCAAAGGAAAAACAGAGCAAGGAGCCAGGTGAGGATTTTTCCCTCTAAGACTCTACCATCAGTTCTTGACGCTACCTCGCTCACGCACGAAATGGCGAATAATATGAAAAGAAAATGTATATTTATACCTTCCTTCTCTCGCTGAGTTCAGGGATCCGGCCACGTCCACAGGGCAGGACCACAGGTCACCCACCAAGTGTAGTAATGTTGCGTGTATGTTTATGCAGAGCGAGTTTGGGGAATTGAGCAGTAAGCGTTCTGTGTCTCCACTGTGGCGGTTGTGTCGCGGGATGAAGGAAGGATTTTGAGATGTGCTGTGTGCAGTGTTATGGAAATGGGCGATGTCCAGGACGTAGACGAGAAACAGTAACTCGTGCCTGTCGCTAAGTGAGGGGTCAGATAGGCGTATGACTGATGGGTGAAGGTTAAGACGAGTTGGAAGGCCAGTTGCCTCATGCTTGTCCAGTCGTTTCTGTGTGTGTAAGTTTCGTTATGTAGGCGATGAGTGTTTGTGTTTGCTAGACAGCCAATGATTGCCCTGTTTTATGTGCTTTGCAACTTTGTTAAATTTGCTTCTGAGCAGTAGTTTAAGGTGGAAGGGATGAATAAGGAAGGGAGAAGAGAGAGAGAGAGACATATATACACATTCACACACACACACACACACACGAGTAGTATCACCCTGAGCTGCCGAGCAGCAGACTTGGCAGACGTAAGGTACCAAGGGAGGTGCAGGAAGCCCGTGGGGTCCCTCCTCACCTGCAGTAATCTGGGTGGCCTTCCCTCCCGAGCTTTGCCTACCATTGTCCTGGGCTGTGGCTCCGGCAGGAGGAGAGGGCCCTCATCAGGCAGGATCTGGGTCACCATCACGCAAGAAACGGCGCCGACTTTTCCCAAGTGTTGATTGTGTATCTTCCGATCATGTGTGTGGCTTGGTGTACATGATAGTGTAATGACAATGTATTGATATGATAAAGACGTTCGTTATGATACTATATTTACATCGATTAAGGATAACTGACAATGTTTCTACATCAGTAACCTCTGGGATGTTTAGCTTTCTTAGACCACAACATCCTCTAACATTCTTGCATGTAACAGTTCTGTATCGCGAAAATAAAGGCCGAGTGTGTTGAGATAGTGTCCGTAACGGTCAGGAGCTCGTGTTCGGCGTTCGATTATCTATTTAACATCGTTAAGGTGGGAAAAAACAGGGTCTGAACCCCTCCGGGATCGCTCCGGGTAGAGCCTAACCAGTTCTTTGATGAGTATGTTGAAATCCCCTACGTAGAGGATTTCAGCACGTAGTTGTGAAGAGAGCAATGCTTCGTGGTGTGAAGCCAAATACTTGAAGAGTTATGCATAGCTGGGAGAGTAGTGGTGGTGGGGGGGGGAATATTTGATGCATAAAAGGCAAAAGTTACAGAGGATAAAGAATGCAAAGTAAGACTGAGTCAGTCAAAAGACTCAAGATCATTGAGGCAAACGCTGGGAATTTTTGTATTACCTTTGATATAAACAGCATCCTTGCAGCGGAAACAAGGGAAGAACATTTAGAGATTGATAGTTTAGAGGAGATGCAGCTTCAGTTTCGGAGATAAGATTAGGGTAAGAAATGGACAAATGGTGTTTGACAGATGGAAGGTTAAATTTGTCACTACGAATGTACAGAGAGGAGTTGGGTAGGTTCCAGTCTCTTGATGTTGGTCGAGGGGAGGGCCCTGGGAACTACCCAGCCCTACCTGATTATTGGCGCCTTTCCAGCTTGGCACCGGAGAAAATGTTACCTAGCTTTCCCATGTACAGTAATCAACAGTAAGTGGTGATTATGTACAGGTTTTCAAAATTATCAAAAATGTTGGCACTGCTGATGTAAGCAGCTCTCTAAGGTCAGATTATTCTGACGTCACTCGTAATAATGGATACAAACTCGTGGGTAAACATTACACTTCCAGGGAGGCAAAGCACTTTTCTGTCAACAGGACTGGAAACGTATGGAACGATCTGTCAGTCGGAGTTGCTATACACATCACCAGAGATCATTTCTGTTTGCTTTTCTATTCTATGCACACACGGCCCTGTGTTCCTCATATCTTCTGTTACCACATATACCCTCCAGTGGATCTATTGCTATTTGCATTTATTTTTACTTCTTTACCTAGAAAATTCAACCTTGAAAATTTCTAGCTTTATTCCACATTGACATGTTTTTACCATTATTGTGAGAAGTTAAACTAGTAAATTAACAATACATATATTTTCAGCGCTTGACCCATGCACTTACCATTACTGGTTTTATGTAATAGTTAACGTTCATAGTCGTTAGATAATCTGTTCCCCTCAGGTAACCTACAAAAGTATGATTTATTGACCAACAGTAAACAGCTTTTCTATTAACCTATTTTGATCAGTTAACCCCCAGCAGGAGAAGTTAATCCTAACTACTCCTAAAAAACCTGACCTACGTGTGTGCCTCAGGTCTGGACAGCACCTTCGGTGGTCTAGAGGCTATGATCACCGGCCTGTGTGACGAGTACCCTCGGGTCTTGGGCCGAAATCGTGAGATCTTCGTTCTCGCTCTGCTCGTCTTCATCTACATCTGTGCTCTGCCCACCACCACCTACGTAAGGCTCACGGGAAAGAGTTTTACCAAGTAAATAATGAGACTGTTGGGTCAGATGAGACAAATGTGGAAGGGATAATGAATGGAAGGTTGAGCGCAAGGGAGTGAAGAGTCGGGCTTACGGGATGACGAGCTGGAGGCTCTTGCTGTCAGTCACCAGGGGTCAGTCCATGATGGAAAACATTTCAGTCTGAGAGCCTAAATCACGACTGTTTCTAGTCAAGTCTTTTTCTTTCAAGTTTCAGAATCTATGCCGGCTCTTTATCCATTTTTGTTTCATTTCACTCTTGCGAGATATTCTTTCCTTATAATATTTAGTTATTATCAATCTCGTAGTGAGTCTTGCTAAATCATTAGTTGTAAGAGATAACCTTTTCTTCATCTGCTCAAGGGTGGTATGTACATCGTGGACCTGCTCAACATCTTCGGCACGGGGAATCCCATCCTCTTCATAGTGTTCGTGGAGGCCATGGCCGTCTGCTGGTTTTACGGCGCCGAGCGCTTCGCCGACGACATCCAAAAGATGTTGGGCTTCCGTCCAGGTCGCTTCTGGATCGTCTGCTGGAAGTACATCTCCCCTACATTCATATTTGTGAGTCTCCCAAGTCGCTGTATAGTTGTGGGCACCAAACTGTCGTGTCGAGTGTGGGTGTGGGACGAAGCTGCTGACGCTGTGGGTATGGGGTCCGTATGGAGAGCAGGCTGCCGTGTCACGTTTGGTTGTGGGTGTGAATTGTGGAGTTTATAAGCCTTTCTAGATGAAGGAAATCTTTGGATTCCATTCATAAATACACATGTGCTGCAGGCAGGCATGCTAAGAGGCGCAATGACATACACAGACACGCCCACGTTAGGTAAGTGTACATACTGTTTACGTGTTACACATGTGACCCAACACAAGAGGTGGCACTAGTTACCTTACTATATACTCACACTTAACCTAAACTACCACATTTGGCTTTAACTAACTACCTCACACATAGTGCTAACTATCGTGCACCTGGAACTAACTATCCAATATCATGCACTAATTAACCCCGCACTTAGAACTATTTCACAACTCGCAATAACTACTCCACACCTAGCACTAACTACTACTCACCTAGCATTAGCTACTCAGCACTAATAACCCCTAAATTAGCACTAACTACTCCACACCTAGCATATTAATCACTTAATCAACGCTAACTACCCACCACAAATGGTTATCAATCATTCTGCGTTTGGCCCAAACTTAACTCCTCACCAAACATTAACTATCATACTCCAGACACTAATTACCATAAACCAGGAGCTAACTACCATACTTCAGGCACTCACTACCATAAATCCTGTTAACTATCATATTCAGGCACTGACTACCACACACCGGGCCTTTTCAACTACCATACGCAAGGCACCAACTTCCATGCACCAGGCAATATCTACCCTACACTAGCCACATCTAAGGCACTAATTACCATACACCAAGAATTTACAATGATACCCCATACAACAAGGCACTATCTACCATACACAAGGCACAAGCTATCATACACCAGACCTTTACAGTCATACATCCGGCACTAACTACTATACATCAGATACTAACTACAATATGTGAGGCAATAACTATGATACGCCTGGAACTAACTGTCACACACCAGGTACTAACAAACATACACTGGACACTAACTACCATACAACAGACCCTCTCTACTATATACGAGGCACAAACGGCCATACACCAAGCACTAGCTACCATACATCTAACACTACCTACCATATACCAGGCATTAACTACCACGCACCAGGCATAAGTTAGCGTACAGCAGACACTAACTATCTCATACCTAACACTAACTTCCATATACTTAGTATTAATCATCGACGACCTTAACCAGCCGACGCCACGTACTACTTACCCATGTCCCTAACAAGCCAGCGCTACGTACTAACTATCCTCGACCCTAACAGGTGCTGTTCGTCTGCTCGTTAATGTTGGACGAGGGCGCCTCCAACCTGAAGCTACCGCCCTGGGGAGTAGTGTTAGCGTGGTGCCTCTCCTGCTCCTCCATAATCTGTATACCCCTGTACATCATCTACATGTTCTTCGTTACACCTGGAACCTTAAGAGAGGTATGCATATCTTCCCTTACCCCTAGCCATAAGTCTTATCGTAATTGATATCACTAATGTTTTATGCAACATAGTGCAGTCATCATGGGAATCTGTTTTGTCCACTTGTTTCCGCAGTGAGTGGTCAGCCTCATCACAATGATATATTCAAATTCATACATGATTGTGTTGACAGATGAGCCTCGTGGGAGATGCTACGAATCTATTGGGTAGATTAAGGTTACTAATTGCAGTCAGGAGCTCTTATCGTGAGAGTACGGCATGTGTTCATATAGGAAGGAAGGAGGGTGAGTGTTTCCCGGTGAAGGAGGTTCCATGTCGATGATGTGTGATGTCACCATGGCTGTTCAATCTTCCCTCGGACTGAGCGGTGAGGAAGTAATTGCGAAGGTCTCGGAGGGATGGCTCGACCTGCAGTATGCCGGGGATGGGGGTCATGAGAGGTAAATCAGCTACTGTTTTACAGAACGCGTAGCTCTGGTTGCAGACTCCAGAGAAAAACTCCAGAAGCTGATGACAGAGTTTGTGGGTGTGTGAAAGAAGGATAAAAGTAACTGTGAGCAAATGTACGTTACTGAGGTGCAGAAGGCGGATGAGACAAATTGGTGAGAGTGTAAGCATAAATAGGAACGACCTAGAGGAAGTGGAAGGCTTTAGGTACTTGGGAGCGGATGGAAACATAGGGGCTGAAGTGAGTCATAGGGTTGAAAAGGGATTAAGGTCTTGGTAACGTAATAGGGCGTGTAGAAAGAGAGGTCGGTGTCTATAGAGGGCAAGATGGATATGTTTGGAGGTATAGTCGTCCTGAACGTAGAAGAAAGAGGATGGATTTGTTGGAAATTGAACATTTAAGGACAATTTGTAGTGTGAAGTGGACTGATTTTACAAGGAATGGCAAAACAAGAGAGAGGTGTGGCAGTGAACACAGTGCGATTGAGTGGGCCGATCTGGGTGCGCTGAAATGATCTGGACCTACGGAAAAGCGAGCGAAGACAAACTGACTGAGAGGATCTGGACGTCAGAAGTTAAAGGAGACTGAGAAGAGATGGACTGAAGGAGGCCTTTGGGGTACAAAGGCCTAAAATACTAGGAGATCGAGTGGTGTTAAGTGGACAGAATGAATTGGATTGATGTGATACAGTATATGGGAGTTAAGGTGTTGTCAGTGGCTGAACCAGTTTACATGAAGAAATCAAGGCAAACCATGGAGTTAGTCTGTCTGGTTTGGCCGTGGGTAGCAGGTTCTTGTTTTGGTACATTATACAGTACATGATAGCTAGGGAGTGTATGTGTAGTAATAAGGTCAGCGTTTGTCTGTTCCCGATGCTACCTCGTTAAGGCGGGAAATGGAATTATATATGTATTGCACATTCTCAAAAATTTCTTCTTCTTTAGTCAATTTGTACTTTTCATTTACAGCCTGTCTTCACTGAGGAGTGTTGTCCATGACTGTACGTTCGAGAAAGTGATTGAAATAATGATGTGTAAATTCCTCTTACATTAAGTAATAAACGAAGTGAAAATAAAACTTATCATATAAATTGTTGCTACAACTTTCCAGTTGAAGATGGAGGAGAGAAAGCCCAGGGGTTTTACCTGCCGTGGCGGTGGTCTCGGGAACTCTCCTGATATGGATGGAATATAAAGCATTTGGTTAACACCATTTGTGGTTGACAGTAACTAACGCCTCACATTTTCCCACACAGCGCATCAAGGCCATGATCAAACCTGAAGAATTCGTACCGCCCCAGCTCAGCCAGATGAACTCTCACTATGGAACCCACGTTTGAACCTACTGTATGCACGTCTAAACCCTCACATCCCACGTCAGAACCTCCACTACCCACTTCTGAACACTCCAGTACCCACGCCTGAACTTCACCTACCCATGTCTGAACCGCCTCTACTCCACCGCCCTCATCTGAGTTTGAACCTACCGTGCCAACCGTGTCTGAACCTCCGACGCCACTTCCAGCGTGCCCTATGTTCGTGAATTTGATGGGGAGACATCATCTCAACCCGTCATCTCAGTTTCCACGTTGAATTCATCTCACGTGGTGGTACTAGTGAGCTATGTACTTCCCGGAGGAGACCCACCGAGTACTGGACGCCAGAAGTGTGGCAAGTAATTAGAACACCTTATGGGTGATACAGCGTACGAGATACACTTACGAGTGGGTTACTTCTTCAGAGATAAACCCAAGTGAGGACACTTTTCGAGATACACCCAGAAGGGGACATTGGATTAGCAATAGCAAGGAGAAACTTCTAAAGTTACACATTTTAGATGTACACTTGGGACTGGGCACTTTGTAGGTTACACAGCAGGACACAGCTAGGAGTGGGGCAGTGTCCTGAAGAACACCTAGAGGGTAGAGAGTGAATCCACGTAGATGATAGTGTAGGTATAGTTGCATCCCGGGGATGTGTATGGTTTAAGTGTATGCAGCAGTGTTTGCCTCAGTCCAAAGAAAACAACAAAGTAGCCAACACTACACAAACGAGCTTCCCCTCCGTGCAACAGGCGGGTTTGTCTGCTGTTATCAACAACTGCTTTCACGTTTATACATATGTGCGGTCTCCGAACCTGTATCTACATGTACATAATACATTCTTTACAACTGAACGTATACAAGCAAAGAATAAGAAAAATGCAATATCACACGAGAACAGTCTATCATGTACACGCTTGAATGCACTTATGGGGGAAATATGTACACGGAGACAGCACTATATGTAGTGTTGCACAAGAGAGTTGTCATGTAGAAGTCCTCATGTATGTAATCTATTGTTGTCAGAAAATGTACAGACATTATTCAAGAGTACTTGTACACGAGTGTTGTCCCTCCTGGTGTCCCACATTCACATTACCACACTTATGTTGGTCAGGGAATGTGTGTCTCTCCCACCCACCAATACACTTCCTTCCCACACACTTCCTTGTTCTTTGCTATTACTGCTAACCCCAATTCCTCCTCCTGACGCTACCTGACCGTTTCTCAAAGACCATGCAGCCAACCCCTTCACGTGTGTTTGTAGTGAGAAGCACCTAGCACCTCGTCAACATATTCATTACATGGTACTAAACAACATAAACACTGCAGCCATTATAACATACACCTTCATCACTACTAACATACACAACTGCTGTATAGACAATGTATTTTCTTTTCCATTACCTCCCCCTCCTCCCGTTCCTCCTGCCCTTTCCCACAATCATCGCTCGTACTGTAGTTGGCCGGCGATGTGATCGCCCGTTCCTGCTAGACTTTGTGAGTGACTTGTTTGTAGTAGTGTCCTAGTCTGCTTGACTGGAATCTAATTTTCACTGGTGTGTTAGTGAACTGTTTCCCAATACTTCAGTGTCCACATAATTATTATCAACTGTGTTGACTGGTTGTCCTAAAATAATCAGTATTGTACTGCAATAAGAATGTTGTCATAGTCATCCCTTAAACCAGGCCGGCAATGTTCAGTTTTCTGCGGTGTGGCCGCGCGTTGTGATGATGGTGTTTTACAAGCTTTATAAATATTGTCAACATCGAAACCTTCTATCTTTTGTTAACTTTCCACCGTTTGATGATAACTGTAGTAGTGACGCCTTCTGCCTGCACGGTAGACCTAGTTGTTAATGACCTTGATAATTACGAATGTGTTCATTGTTGTCATTCACTGTTATATGGAAAAAAAATGATATTTTATCACAGCAAATACAAATAGATATTTTGAATATCAATTTTACGATTTTTGTACAGTCTTTAGATATTAAGATTTTTCTGAAGTTCTGGGTATCTTATATGTGACATATCTCGTTTGTAAACCGTTTTTGTGTAGCATTGCTAGACAGCTGCCTCTATATATTGTATTTTGTGAAGCATCATTGATACAGTTGCTTCTATATATTGTATTTTGAGATCCGCGAAACAATCAAGTCAGACAGGCAGCTCTTGTGTTTATATTCATGTCTACTTCCGTGTACGTGTTGTGAATGAAACGTGTAAATTAAGTGAAGTATAGGTAGTAGTGAGCGGAGTATGGCAGCCATGGCCGTGGGCGGGGAAACTGTGCAGGCCACTGATTCCTCCCACGTTCACGGCTGAGACTAATCTCTGACTTGTATCAAACTTGTTGTCTTCCGTAAATATATGATTTGTTGTACAGAGGTGTATGTCCAAGTGGGTGCGGAGTAGCACCTCCAGTGTTAACCTTAAGGGCCTTCAATCCCTACTTAACAGCAGCCATGTTAAGTAGGGTGTCCGCCGCTGGGAGCCCCACCTCCACGCCCGCTGCCTCTCCCACCTATGACATGCCAGTTGAATCCTGAGAGATTTTTGAAGTACATGCGACGTGTGGTCGAGAACAGTAAGCTTAACAGCAAAGGCTGTTAACCCAGCTGAACACATCGCACTGCAAATCAAAGGTTTGTTAAACAGATGTACACTGGTGATGTACGGGTGAAGGGCTATGTTCGTGAGTCAGACCAAGCGAAGGTTTGCATGGACTTAGAGCTCCCGTGGCGGTTATCGTTGTTAATGTTATAATGTGAACCTCCCACTAGAACGCTGCTTCGTATCCGTGACGTCACCACTACCGCTTCAACTCCATCAGCAAGAGAACGTCTCCCACGGATCTGGTGACGTCATGGTGAAGCAGTTCGGTTGCTTTCACTTTTTTTGTAACTGGTTGTTAGGATGAGGTTCCAACCTCCTCCATCATATCTGTGGAAACAAACGGATTATTTTCTGCCCTAAATGAAACACCAAGAAAATTACATCAAAACAGAGTTCCCAGGTTTCATAATTTTATACTTATGGTTACAGAGTAGTGACTGTAGAAGCAGTGTGTGGTTTGTGGTGGTAGTGACCGTAGGAGCAGTGTGTGGTTTGTGGTGGTAGTGACTGTAGGAGCAGTGTGTGGTTTGTGGTGTCTGTTTCGTCCATGTCTCCACACGTCTCCGGCTGGCATCTGCAGCTGTAACTAGTGAAATGTTAGAAGACTGGCAGCCGGTGTAATATCTGTCTCCACCGTAGCTAAGAACTCTGTAACCTATATGTGATCTGTGTAGCAAACTGTTGAATAGCTGTGATGCCAAATGATCTGGTGTGGCAATGCTGACCCCAGGCTGACCTGTATGGCTGTGCTGACCCCAGGCTGACCTTGTGTGACAGTGCTCATCCTAAGCTGACCTGATGAGGCAGTACTAACCCCAGGCTGACCTAGTTTGGCAGTGCTAGCCCCAGGCCAACCTGATGAGGCAGTGCTGATCCCGGGCTGAGTTGATGAGGCAGTATTGACCCTGTACTAACTCGGTATGGCTTAACTCCATAATTACTTGGTGTGGTAGTGCTAACTCCATGTTGACCTGGTGTGGTTGTGCTGCCTCCAAGTTAACCTGGTGTGGCAGTACTTATCCCGTGTTGACCTGCTGTGGTATTGGTTTCTGTGCTGACCTGTGGCAAACTTGTTGTCTTCCGTAAATATATGTGGCACTGGCAACCCCATACTAACCAGGTGTGGCATTGGTGACCTCCTTCTGACCAGGCGTGGCACTGATGACCTCGTACTGGCTACGTTTGGGACTAGTGACCTCATGGGGACCAGGTGTAGCACTGGTTAATCCACGCTGACCAGGTGTGGTTCTGGTGATCCCATATTTACCAGGTGTTGACACTGGTGACCCCCGTGCTGACCAGGTGTGACACTGGTGATCCTATGATAACTAGTTGGTGTCACTGGTGACCACTTGTGGCGCTCGTAACACCGTGCTAATCAGTGCAGCACCTTGTGTGGAACAGGGCGTCAGCCTGCGGGTCTTGGTGCACGACGTTTGCTTACAGATTCCACCAGGAACGTCTTGTATATTGGTTGATGTCATATGCTAATCAAATACACGGTATGACAGTTAATTGGTTGTTTCATGTCCTTAAGTACATAACTTTACCTTTTTCTAATGTAAACTAAAACCAATTATCATTTGATAGGAAAGTATTGCCATGCCCCAATATATATATATATATATATATATATATATATATATATATATATATATATATATATATATATATATATATTTTT
>JAYMFT010173178.1:0-12186 GCA_038088735.1 Panulirus argus
CACCCCCCCCCCCCACTTTCCCTTTAACGGCCAGGACAGTCTCTACTCTGGCCTGGCGGTAAGAGAGTGTACACAAACCTTTGTGCTGGTGTTGGGATTTGATATTATATGAATTGTTAATCCTGATGAGGTAGAATGTCTCGGTGAACATGTCGTGTTTTATATATATATATATATATATATATACACACAATTCTTTTGTCACTTTCCATTGCATTGATGACGTGACCGATCTCAATTTGCTGTCCACGTAATTCTTAGACGTAAAGGCCTGCCCTGAAGGTTGGCGATCACGACCATCATATCACAATGTAACGCTGCTCGAGGGATAATATAATCATGCCCTTGGAGATCCTCACTGCCTGCAGGTGGTCTCTTGCACTCTAGGTAAGTCACGTGGACAGTAGAGGTCATCTGTACTCTAAGAGGTCAATGGACTCATCTGTGACCCTTCGATCTAACTATGCGTACCTGACGGATCGATACTGCTGTTTTTGAGAGGGTGGGTGTCCAGAGTGGGTATCGTAAGTATTAGGTTTCTTACTCATCCAGGCATTGATTATCTGAATTCATGTGAAGAGTTTTCTTATACTTATCAGTTTATTCTTGGGCTCCGTTAGTTCAGCTGGGAAGGAGAAAAAATACAGCCACCGAGACGTTTATCCATTCATGAAACACTTGAAAAATCTTTGATACATACTGTGTTTCTAAGTGAATGTATTCATGCCTTTGTATGTACTTGGGTGTTTGTAGTTGCGTGGATGTGTCTTGTTTATTTGTAAGCTTGAATGTGCATGTATGTAATTACCTATGTACAGTTTCATGTTTCTTATGGTGTCCACACCCACGGTTTATCACTCAGTTTATTCCAGGCTGTTTGTTTCTTTGTGTGTGTGTGTGTGTGTGTGTGTGTGTGTGTGTGTGCGTGTGTGTGTGTGTGTGCGTGTGTGTGTTCTTGTCCATACGTTCAAATATATTTTCGACTTCTGAAATCCTTTATTTAACACACACTGAAAAGAAATATCAGTTTTTGTTTAAGGATTTTATTTGTATCTCGCTGTTTTCTTCTTCGCCTCGATACTCTAGCACAGACTCGTCATAATAATCTAAACTTGCCAGACGAGTCTTTCTCGAAAATGATCAAAAGATATTTCTCAATGTTCCTTTATATATAGATAACTTTTCTATGAGCCGTTGCTATAGATAGCACGGTGAATGGCCTTCTTTCGTCCCGTCTGCCTATTCTGGTCAGCGGGAAAAGTTTTGCTCGTAGCTGTGTAATGATACAATACCCCGAGGCTGTTGGGAATAGCGGTTGATGGTGGTAGTGGTGATAGTGGTAGCTGTGTGGTGGTGGAGGTAGTGGTTGTGGCGATGGTGATAAGGAGGTGGTGGTGGCATCATCGAATTGCTGGCCGTGGTGTGTGATGCTGGTGGTGGTGGTAGTGGGCGTGGTGGTAGTGGTGGTGGGTGTGGTGGTGGTTGCAGTGGATGTGGTGGTTGTGGCTGCATCGACTAGAAAAGTGGTGACCTTCGTGAAGGGCTTTTGAAACTCTGTACTGCTCACTCACCACTAGACCATTACCGGCCCTCAACCACTGGAGAGGAAACGATCACGACACATCCACATCCACATCCACATCCACACCTACATCCACATCCACGTACACGTACCCATATCTTAGGAATACAGCTGTCCTTTAGCATCACTAATACAACCTACTTTGCCTAATAAGTCGTCATTTTCGCCCGAATGAAAAAAGCCAAATGTAACTCCCTCAGCTGATGATCATCACCCACAAGCACATTTACCAGCACAGGGGGGGTGAAATGGCGCCTCTCTCCTCCCACCAGCCCACAATAAGACGCTTTTAAGTGCAATATATCTCTTCTGTAGCACCGCAGCTTCGCGCCTCTCAAGGACTACCACATTACTCAACAGCTGCAAGAAAATCCGAGAGCCAGAAAAGTAAATTGTTCTCGGCAGTGATCGATGACAAGGCATTGCTGCGCCGAGTGAAAGCCACGGAGTTCGTTCGCTGTATTGTGTTATGGTTCCGTTCGTTCTGTGAATCTCGTTCCTCAAGTAGTGACAGACCGCTGGGGGAATAGCGTCTATAGACATTACGCTCATAGAAATTCCAGCCGAGCGCTCTGTGTAAAGATTGTGACGGGCAAAATCTCTCACACTTACAGGTTTAATAAGTCGAACATGTCCTTACACATTCCCTAGAGAATGTACCGTTGGCTACACTTTTAAGAAGGCAGCGTCTTCACTACAATGTGCCAGAACACTTAATGGGAGACTTCCGAAAGAAACTGTTTATTCTCACGCTTAAATGCCTCAGCGATCAAAGGGGTTTCTTTATAAAAGATATAAATCCTCTTTATGAGGTAAGATCTAAGATTTACTACCGTCTGTGGGAAGGGGTTTCATTAGCCCCAGTGTGTTCAGTTTACGGAGATTAAGAACCAACGAGCGTTTACTGACAGATAATGGATAGTCTAATAGCCAAATAATAGCCTACAAAGAAATTAATAGCCTTCAAATTAAAGTAATAGCCCACAAGTGAAGAATACTTGGTTTACAGGAAATGACTAGCTTTAAGAGAATGAACTATCTTCATAATAGTCTACGCTCACAAAGTAGCCAACACTATATTTCAGATTAGTCTGCACTCACGTAACCGTAATCCAAGAAATAGACTGGAATTATAGAATGGCTTCATCCAAGAGGAAGATAGAGGAAAAGAACTCACTTAATCTACCTCTCCAGTGCACAACCCACCCTGGCACACACACACACACACACACACACACACACACACTACCCATCCTCCAGCAAACAACATCACCCTCTCTCCTACGCACCACCCACTCTCCTCCCCGTCCACTCCCTGCCTCCCTTGACCGCATTGCTGGCGGTCACCCAGGCTGGCACCAGCCTCATATGAATATTGACATGAACACCTGCACGGCTAGGAGCTGGTGGCTAATGACAAAAAAAGAACAGGTGAGGAAATACTTAGCCACTTCAAACCCACAGGTTAATCTAACTGGTCTTTAACTGGTACATGACATTATCTTTCTCTTATCTGAACTCACGGAGGCAGTAAGAATCTCTGAGATATATCAGTGTTCTTTATACAATCAAATATTCTACGTGTCTTGATAGGCCAGTTACGGTACTTCGTTTTTCACATATCAGATGAGATCTTCCGTAGGGAGCCGACGTATATTGATATCCTAGCCATACAATCTGGACCTTATCAAGACTTTAAGCATCATGTCCTTCTAGCGTCAGAAAGAAAAAGGGATAAGAGTGATACGTGACTAGAATATACTGGTCTCCCACCTCGAGTGTCATGTCGCACGCACGAATGTAAAGTAAAAAGCAGCAGGTGATAAAAGTCGACTATGAATACATGAGAAAAAGAAAGAGAGAGAGAGAGAGAGAGAGAGAGAGAGAGAGAGAGAGAGAGAGAGAGAGAGAGAGGGGGGGCCACATGTAAGCCAACTAGTTTATTCTCGCTGATGGACATTCTCTTCAGAGTCTGATGGACACCTTCAAGTCTAAAGACACGATTCTGTTGTTCAAGTGAAGTTGCTAAATGCTCTCCCGAGCAAGTGACACACAGGTTCAGGGTAAAGATAATACTGATGTACATAACACACAAAGTAATGCGAGAAATAAGCACAAGCACACTTATGGGGAAAAGGAACTGAATACCCATTGCCTGATGCGAACGCAGACACGAGGATGGTACCACCTTTGAGGGATACCAGTGAGAAGATTCCACCTTTATAATTCCAAGACTACAAACAGACTTAAAACATGCTCACTCCAACGGCCTCCCTTCTCCACACGGGCAGTCTGGAAAACACTTTGTGACACGTTCAACGAAAAATAATAGAAATATTACACGAGAACAGAAAGTTCGACATGAATGACATATAATCATTCCATCTTTGAATCTCTTACCCACAAACACATGCGGAGGTCAGACTAATCTCCCCCACATTCTATTTCTCACGCATATCAGTCTTCCTTTCAGCCGAGATGGCCGCGACCTGGGGAGTGTCTTGCCCCCGTAGCTCGTCCGCTGTGACCTGTTGTAAGATGCAGGACAAGGAAGACACATCTGATAAGCTTCCTCCACGTACGCTCTTCACCCCGTATTAAGAACACTCCCTCTGTCATCACAGTCAGCACGTGATAACCACGGAACGTCTTCAAAATTCCCGGCTTCTCTCCAAACTCTGGCGTCTCTTCTCTAAATCTCTGCTTCACTGAGAATGGAGTTTATATTTTTTACATTCTAACGGGGAGAAAAAGAGCAAAAGTCGATTGAATAGGCCAGCTGACGTAAATAGATTGGCAGAATGGAACATCTGTCTTCCCTTTGTCGTCCTAATCCTCCAATACGTTGATGGTGACGTAAGAGTCATTAATGATGACCTGGAATCATCATCCAGCAGAGGCTCATCTACGTATCTCCTCCTGTCATGGATTCAACGTTTATGAAGTGTTTTTTCAGTAGTCAGGGCAATTGTTTGGCCTGAGACATGGTCAGGAGACTAGTATTAGATGTAATCTACTGAACGTATCTCTTCTCTGTCATACAGTGAATTACCACACCAGTGGATTACTTATACTTAAAGGAAAAAGCTCTTTGTATGCGTAAATTCTTATTGTATAACGTGACACAGATGAACGATAGATTGTATGGCTGGAGGAAGCTCTGGTGTTCATCAGGTGTTCATCACAGAGTAACAGAAAACTTTTGTAAATTAATCTCATGCGCTTATCCTATGTAGACTTGATTACTGTGGAGTACACATGACGGGTGTGGGACCCCTCACGGATGCGCTTAGCCAAGCGTCCTGACGGGCTGCCTGGGACGGGATCTGCAGGAACGGGATCTGTGTGGAACGGGATCTCCCCGGGACGTGATATGTTAGGAAGGAATTTACCCGGAATGGGTTTTTTCTTGGGACGGTGTCTAACTGGGATGGGATCCACCTGAGACGATCTCCGTCTGGGACGGGACGCACCGGGGATAAGATATGCTGTCCCGCGCACGACGGACTGTGGGACACAGGACTAGAGAAAACTCTCTGAATTTCCTGAATCTTTTTACAACAGATTCTTCAGAATATTTCAGAAAAGGCATCCTCTCCGTATGGATGGGCGAACAGTGTCGCGTTGGTTCCATATATGGGACATTCACACGTTTAGCTCTGTAAATTGTCAATGATAAACCAGAATGTGGAAACTGATTCGTATATCATATTCCAAAGTAGTTAGCGTAATTCTTCAACACTCTTGACGCATGTAACGTTAAGGATAAACTGTGTTTTTGAATTGAGAACCGATGCAGCTAAATGATGTTCAGTTTGATACAGACTTACGTCTCTTCCTTAAATGTTATTCTGGAGCGGTTAATCACACGCGGATGTCATACGCAGAGCCACGTTGTCAGTGAAATGGCTTTGGGCGACTGGTAACTTCACGGATCTTACTTTGAATTTCTCAAAACGCACTAGAAACACCTTTATCCAGTACTAAGAGAAATATCTCACAGTCTGTAATGAATACAGAAAATGAATATGTATACATAGAGAGAGAGAGAGAGAGAGAGAGAGAGAGAGAGAGAGAGAGTGCCAGAACGGAATCTACGCGATACGCAACAGCGAGTGGACCAGATCTTGCGTCACGTTCCGGAACGAAGGGGGAAGAGGACTTCCTGGGTTCACAGCCTCCACAAGGCACCACAGCCTTCCCCCAAGCCTGACTACACACCCTCCCTCACCTCCTGGCTCAGTCTCTACACCCCCTCTGCTCCTTGCTTGATCTCTTCACCCTCTTAGTTCCTGGCCTGTTCTCTTCCACATCCTTTTATTTCCCCCCATACCAAACACACAGACCGACTCCAGCCATGATAGATGACTGACTCACGTGCGGGTGGAGAACCAGGTGTTATAAAAAAGATAAAGAACACGTTGAGGACAAAATGATGAACGACGCTGCGTTTATAACCAGAGAAAAACATTTAAAAATGCAACTGCCCTTTCCCGCTAGTTGACCTGTGAGTAGGTCACTAGGCGAATGACCTACCTGCTAAACTTTTACTCCCGCGTAACCACATCAGAAGCAGAGGTCTGCACTCCTTGGCTCTGTTAGAGAAAGGGAAGGTCTCTCTGTGCTTATGGTCCGCGTGAAGCTATCGTTTCTCTCTCACGGTCCGTGTAAATATTGAATGGACATCACGTACGGGACTGGTCCGTGGACAGAGGGTCGGGAGACATTGATTTAGACGATCTCAAGTTTACTTATGGGGAGGGGGAGTCGAACTGGGTGATACACAGGGCGTCTGGTTGAACTAGGTATTTCATGGGGGTGGGTAGAACTGGTTGATGCATGGGGGGTTTGGTTGAACTGGTTGATACATTGGAGTGAGTTGAACTGGGTGATTTATGTGGAGTTGGTTGAACTGGGTGATTCATAATGTTATAATCAATGAAGACACTGATCTTGGACAAAGTTCAACCGAGGAAGAATTAAATGAAATGTGAATAATGTATCTTTTTACAACCTTACTGCAGATACATCTGACTTGCTCTAGTTTAGATGGCGTACAGCTACAAAAATATATTTTTACGTAAGAATTTGGCCTAGTGCACTTAAGACTTGCCCTCATGAAAGTGCGTCTGTATCCAGGTGACCTTATGCAGGTGAGGAGGTTGATTAAAAATACGTGTTTACTGGTGAGGCTACATCTTTCCATGGATAGATAGATAGATAGATAGATAGATAGATAGATGGATTGATAGGTAGATAGATACTTTGTACTTACCAGAGAACTTGAGTTGATATCATTAACGACTGTGGTTTGTCAGCCGTTTAGACTGCGCCGTGTTACAGCAGGTGTCACTCAAAGAATACGACTGAATCACTTATACACCGGCCACTCAGAGTGCATCAAACAAGTAAACCCCGCATCAACAGGCCACTCAGAGTGCATTAAACTAGGGAAACAAGCGGCAACAGGCCACTCGGAGAGCATTACCCGATTCGTGTAAAGAGTTCTGGCAAGGACACAAAGGAACCCTCTCCCGCCTGGACTATGCTTTGGGTCACACTAATACCCGGGTACAGTGTGGCCTGGCACTCATCTCTCAGTCGGGTTCCGAACGTGGAATCTCACGGTTCCCAGGTGAATGAAGACGACATGCACGTCCGTACATAACAATACCTGCAGTTCATGGACTGTTGTTGTTTACATGAAGGCCGGGTTATGAATGAAAGGAAAAGACGAGAAAAGAGAATGAAAAACTACAAAAGAAATGAAAATGTGGGACAGAAAGAACTTCCCCTGGGCAGCTACAGTAAACAACCTACTGACACTATGGGTGTAAAATGGTTCCGGGCATCACTTCAAACACTCCCACCCGCTTCTCTGGAAGTGAGACATTAAATACATGAATCCAGATGAGACAAATTACTGACGAGCTCATAATTTAGAAACAGTGTCATATAATCCCAGGGAGAGAGAGAGAGAGAGAGAGAGAGAGAGCAATGTCAGGTGCAGAGGTCGTTCGTCAATGACTTCACTCTAATGGCATCAGCCTTGGGTGGGTTGTTTTGGTCTGCTCTCCAAATGACGCAACACGTTTGGCCGAGGCTGCTACACCACATCGATTTTTCCTCCCGCTTGAGGGAGGGAAAAAAAAAAGAAAGAAAAAGATATTTCGATTATTCTCCACGAATGTGTCTTTCACGTGGTCACTGTCAAGACAGTGGGAGAGAAAGTGTCACTGTACAATAGCAGGCAAGTAGCAAAGCCATGCAGAATATATCTATTTGTTTACCTGTGTGTGTGTGTGTGTGTGTGTGTGTGTGTGTGTGTGCGCGCGCGCGCGCGCGCCCACAAAGGAGTACGGAAATGGTACATGGTACATGCATATATACAAGGTTAAGAGACGGAGCAACACGAGGGTAAAACTCTTTCCCCGTAACATAAACACTAATCATACACACCCAGACAGACAGACAGACAGACACCACACACACACACACACACACACACACACACACACTTCATCTTTGACTTAGAAACACATACTGTTAACAATTCAACCATGATTACAGTAGATAGAGGTTACACGTCATGAACGTACACTCTTTCCAGAGGTAGCTGTGGTCCATTAAACTGTGAAATGCTGCACGATTCTCGTGTCTTGCATGGCGTTCGTTCATCCCTTTGTTTTTCCTTGTTGCAAACAGTACCATGTTGTTCTTGCTGTTGAAGAAAGTCCGACCGGTAGCAACATTCTCCTTACGTTAAAACTCAGAAATGCTGTTTCTCGTTTCTTCTTGAGCCATTAGCGATGTCTGTGCCATGTCTGCTTCAAGCCATTGGGAAGGATGAAAATCCAGACAGTTTCTTAACTACATCATCTGGCAACTGGTGACCAAAAGTTCAAAGTAGCGGCTCTCCGCTCGCCTCAGGGAAGAAGATTATCACAGGAAGTTCCTGCAGTGTCTAGTGGCTAAGGCGTCGTGTCTGAGGCGAGAGGCAATGCACTGCTGGGGAGGAGGAGGAGGAGGAGGAGGAGGAGGAGAAGGAGGTCTTGGGGAGAGGAGACCGCTCTTTCCTGGTCGTCGCCCCATAACTAACAAGCTGGATAGCGCGGGTCCCTGTTGGCAGGAGAAGAGCGTCCTCTCCCCAACCTCCCCGTACTTAAGTCTGTGGGGAGGAAGTTCCGGGGAGTGAGCTGAGCGTGCTCTCCCGGACGCTTACCGTAAGTGAGAGGCTCCTGACAGCCCGTGAACCATTTAGATCCGGAGAACCGCACCGCAGTTCCGCTCTTGGGGGAAGGAGGAAGTGAATGCACCTTCCCTCTCCCGACAATCTCTGCGCCAGCGACACCACCAGCGGTGGTATTGTGTTGGCATAGTCCGTGTAGTGTTTTTCCTTGATTTTACGTTGTAGGCGGAACAATGGAAGGATTTCCTAAACGTGTGACTTCCTTTTAACACCTTCCCTTTCCTTGGCATAAGAATTTGCTCCTAGGTAATCCCATTGATTTGAAGATTATCATTTTTTGGGAGATTAAGCTCCATCCTGATCGTCCCATAGACCAGGTCATTATCCTTCTGCCGAGGCGACTCCGTGTTACCATCTCTATCGGGATCCTGAGCTCTGATGACATCCCGTTCGATGTTTTCCTTTGGATCAATTGTATACTGTCAGTGTCTTATCTGTCTACTCATTCATCATCTATTTATTACTCGGGGAGTCTAATACTCAGGTGATTACCTTGAGACTTACCTGAAAGGATGGGAATATCTGCATGTCTGATCTGACGTAAACAGATTTCACTGTCGAGATATAAGATGATTGTGTGAGAAGGGTAAGGATCACCTGCGTGTACTGTACTGTAAGCACCAGTGTGAGTGTGTGTGTGTGTGTGGGCAGGAGCCACAAAACGCACTCTAGACCTGATGCCAACGGCTATGGACGATATAATAGAGTAATAGATGCAAAAATAGACTCGCCTTTTAAATCAGACTGGCACAGATTCGACGCAGTTCACCACTTCTTTTTGCTAGTTCCAATTTTTGCTTAAATTTGCAGGAAATGTAATTTCCAATAATGTAATGTACATGCGTACACGTAAGGTCACAACTTGCATGTTGGATATTCGTTCGAGACTGTGACAGGCAAGGACATCAAAGTATCATGCAGAGGTCTCAGTTTCCCGTCGGACATTGAGTAATTCGTAAGATAAATTAGCATGAATTGTCTAGAGAGAGTCTTGATTATATCAAAACCCAGGGCATTATATGTTCATACGTTGTGACAAGAATGATAATGTGCTCAAGACTAGGAAGCAGAACCAGAACTTGTTGCCTCGTCAGCCAAGAGAGTTCACAATGGCGTTTTATGTACGTAAGGAAAGGCATCGACCCCTAGTGGTACTCCACAACCATTTTTACTGACAGCCGATGGAGCATTGTAAATATAAGTAAATCATTTACGATTATCATCATAACTGTGAAACTAGCTCAACGTCGTCATTTAAATACAGATTATATTAAAACTTACATAAAAAAAAAGTAATTTGTATCATCAAAGATGTTTGAGATATAGAAACATTATAGAAATTCACTTCAGTATCAGAGACAGTGATGCTTAATACATGTGTTCACTGCAGTCTTGATATGCCATAATTTTCTCTTCCTCAAGAATCGTAAACATATGAAAGTTTTCCAAATGCGTCATGAGCTGGCAACACGCGCGTTCCTCTTCTTTTTTGCCCCAGCTGCGTCCTTGGTCTGTCCTCATAGCTTAACGGTGAACAAGATGTCAGCTGGTCAGCCAACCACTCAGGTAACAAAGCAGTCAGCCAACTAACCACCAAGTCAACCAGTTAGCCAGCCTATCAGTCAACCAGCTAGTCAGCCACCTAACCACCAAGTCAACCAGTTAGCCAGCTTATCAGTCAACCAGCCAGTCAGCCAGCTAACCACCTAGTCAACCAGTTAGCCAGCCTATCAGTCAACCAGTCAACCAACCAATCAACCAGCCAGTCAGCCAGCTAACCAGCCAGCCAGCTAACCACCTAAACAACTAGTTAGCCATCCTACCAGCCAGCCAGTCAGTCAACCACCCAGTCAACCATCCAGTCAACCACCCCAGCCAGCCAGTCAGTCAGCCAGTCAAACAGTACATCTCGTGTGGATAATGAGCGTGAAGATAGCGGTGGCACCAGAGTCACACCCAACCCTCATCATCACTCTCACCTTTTCCTATCATTACCGTCCAGCTCTTCCTATCATTAGCGCCCACCACCTCCCATCACTAGTACGGCACTTACAAGGGCCCCGCCGAGCCTCCTATTCCGGAAGACCTGAACGTGTGTGACGCTGGGAGGGTTGTCAGCGTCACTGGGAGGAAGGTGCGGGTGACGCGTCTTGTTATTTGTCGGTCGGTGTTCTTGCGATGACGACATTTTCAGGACGGTTCAAACAAAAGCTCAAGAGAGCGTCGAAAGCTTGAGGTCTGTGCCAAGCTTACACCTGACGATTTTAAGCTTTCGGGAAGACTCGATAAGCGCAAGGGAGGAACTGTCGACTTTGATATTGGTAGTGGAAGCGGTGCCCCAGATTTCGTGAGAATTAGTTATCACCATTTCTTCAAGGAAATGGAAACTTTGGGCTTTAGGCTATAGAACAACGAGTGTAGAAAATGAATAAAGAAAAAAAAAGAGAGTGACTTGATGACTAAGAGTAAAGGAACGGCACGATAAAAATAGTAAGAAATAAAACCTAAAAGAAATTTAGGAATTAGAAAAGATGATCTTCCACATTGGCAAAAGTACTTTTTACACACTTCACTTCCTTTTTTTTTTTCATTTGCTCAGACGTCTTTTGTATGCTGTCTGGACAAAGAATTCCAAGCGCACTTCCCTATCATAATCTGAAATTAGAATGTACAGGAGTACAGTTATATAAACTTCACTCCAATCCATGTTACACTGAACTATAGGTGATATATATGAAATATAAAGGGAGGAGACAGACTTTCTCTTCGTCTTGTATATCGTGCCTATATCCTCCTCTGCAAGAAGTGGACGAAGACGAACTTTGGCTGCCACAAACGTGCAATGATAAAGAAATAAGTAGAAAAAAAGAGAAATGAACCGGAGGAAAAAGGAGACAGTGCATATAAAAAACGAGAAAAAATGTATATGCAGGAATAGCAGCAAGATTAAAAGCTAATGACTGTGTTCATGAAACTCTTGCATGATTTACAAACGTTTGGAGAACCCAGCAAGCGAGACTGTAGTGTAAATCTGGCACATGAGTGAAGCCTTCTGACACGTAAAGCAAAGCAAATGAAAGCGGCAGCAACAGACTTTCCTTCAAGTTCTCACCAAAGAAGTCGGTAATGTTTTCACTCTCCTGACGAATGGGCAGATGTTTATAGAATACATTCAGTTAGGAAGATTATACATAGGATTTTGTTGTATAGTTCACCAGTCATTACAAAAAGCTCTGTAGAATTAATAGCATAATATATATATATATGTAGATAGATATATATACATACATATATATATATATATATGTATATATATATATATATATATATGTAGATAGATAGATAGATAAATAGA
>JAYMFT010173189.1:0-12186 GCA_038088735.1 Panulirus argus
CACACACACCCACACCCTCTCTCTCTCTCTCTCTCTCTCTCTCTCTCTCTCTCTCTCTCTCTCTCTCTCTCTCTCCCTGCAAGGCGAAGCACCGTGGCCAAATGCATGACAGTAATTCACCTGAATCAGGCCAGAGTACAGCTGCCTGTGACGCTACGTGACTCCCCACCGCACCAGACACCTCCCACGTGATCACACCAGTGCAGGCACCAACCCCAGGTTGATTGCTGGCAGCCACCTGCAGCACCCCCATCAACTGCTGGTAGGCACCAATGGCACCCCCATCACCTGCTGGCCAGCACCTGTGGCTCCCTTACTAGCTGGTGGTAGACGCCTGACGTCACACACCGTAGGAACTGGCACAAGAGATTCCGACAAGGAAAACAAGTCCTAATCGTTCACTTCGGGATCGGAATACTTCGACTGAATCGTCAGGAAAACATCATCTTTCAAGACTCTCGACCACAACTGTGCGGCCCTTGGGCGCGACGGTGCCTTCCTTGGTTTATTATGGCCTGGCCAGGCAATCATACCCACCAGTTTTACCGTCCTAGCAATCAGTCGCTTGAAGACGTGTATGCAGCAGTATCCACAAGTCCTCAGAATGTGAGACCTCAACATTAAGCAGTAAATGTTCGACAACTGTTTTTAGGAGGGCGTTCCACCTCTGACACTCAGTGTCTTCAACTTGCGCTGTGTTTACAACACTCCAACAGTCTTGTCCCTGGGTCAACCCTGTGCTCGGTGGCAATCAGCAAATTCCTGAACAAGGACAAGTAGGAAAAAAAAAAAAAAGTCAAGACAAAATATACCATATCCTTATTCCTTTACGTTTCAAGAACGGGTTTGGTTTCCTTGTATTTCCAAATATCACTCAAATTTCGGCGCACAGCAAAATATATCAATATCTAATCGTGCTATTATTGAAATTTTCGTCTTTTTTTATTAACTTTTACATTAAATGCAACAAAGTATACTTCACACATTGGTTTCCTAGTAGGTATACGATCAATTCATTTCCCTTATTCTCTTCTGGGTGTGAAAATTTTTTTCCCCTTTTCCTTAGAGCGAGTGTTGGGGCGGGAGTGCTGCCGGCCGTGGCCTTCACCTCGGAGTGTTTACCCTGCCGAGGTCATATTGCTTGAGCAGATCTCAGGTACGAGCCGGGCTTCTGTTCGGCCGGGCTCCCAGCCCTCCCTACTGGCAGTGTCTCTTGCTCCTGGCTTGGTTCAGTAACCCTGTTCTCTCTCTCTCTCTCTCTCTCTCTCCTCTCTCTCTCTCTCTCATTCGTCTCTGTCATCGCCTTGTCTCTCTCTCAGTCTCCTCTGTGTCATCGCCTTGTCTCTCTCACTCGCCTGTATCATTGCACTGTCTCGCTCACTCGCCTGTGTCATTGCACTGTCTCGCTCACTCATTTCCCTTCCACTCACGGACTTCTGTGTTTGTTTGAGTCTTTGCTTTAAATCAGTCTAGCTGGTTTGTCCCTGTTCCATTCACCTGCTTCATACCGGTAATCATATCTGCAATCTTATTGACATTATATATCGGATTCAGGTGTGATTCGTCACTTGGTTCACTTGCAAATGCTTCAGGTCCTCTGTTTCGAGCTTAGTGTTTCTTACACTTGTGAAGCTTACGGTATCTTTTCCTTTAATGTACAATCTCTCTCTCTCTCTCTCTCTCTCTCTCTCTCTCTCTCTCTCTCAATTCGTGGCTTATCTTAATGTCTCATATTTGGGGTTCATCTTAAAGTTTCCAAAATTCATTGCTGAACAGAATTTTTCGAGTCGGTTTTGAATTCACGTCCTTAAATCTTCATGGTCCCTCTAAATAATCATATTCCAGTGTCTGAGCAAGTCCACATTTTTTCATTACGTATGAAAGCACTTATCGCACCGGCGCATTTTGTTATTCCTGTCAAACACATCATCAGCCTACCAACTAAATATGTGCCGTTTATATTTGTGTGTGCTCATCGCAGGACTCTACTACTTGCATGATAGACGAAAACAGCCTTGTACAAAATGATTCAGTTGGAACAGATACTTGATAATCTGGTAATATCATTCCTCGTTTTTGCTGGTTATTCTGTATTCGAGAAATTTTACTTGGCTATTTTCATATCCGTCCCATTTAAATGATCCTGATTAGAGTTTTCAGAATATCTGTTGTGTCCTGCCCCTCAATACAGTGGGGTATGATGCCATCATCCAGGAGTCTGTTGTTTCCATATATCCTTCTGACTGTGTCTGTCAGCTCTATACGGTAACTGAAAAACAGAAATCGTAAAACTCCCATACTTGCACCATAAATACAGTGCAGAAGCGACAAGTTTTAATTTCTATATCTTTTTTTCAATCACAATGTCAAAATCATCGTTATCAACATTTGTCTTTTTTCATTTCATCTACTCATGTATTTGCTTGCCTCAAAGGGGTGGGACGACAAGTGAAACAACAAGCAGCTCTTGCCAACGATTCGCCACGATAATCACAAACACACCATATCCATTACTAACAAAATACTAGTTCAATTTCTTCTTTCACTTCTTTGCCTGATACCACTTCCTCATCCACTCTCCTCATTGTCGCTCTTGTTCTCTACGGATCACTTTCTCCCTAACCATTTTCTCATTCTATATAAAGTTCGTCGAAACACCTTCGCCCCACTTCTCATTTCCCCATTGTCGTTATCATTTTTTCGACCTCCTTCTGCATTCTCTTGCAGTCCTCCCAATCACTCGCACTCCTACCCCTGCAGATATTGTTCATACACTTTTCTTATTCACTAGCAATCCCGTTACCTCATTCAGCCATCCAGAACCCTTTCTCATGTCTACATCCCACCTTCTACATGCTACAAAGTTTAATTGCACATGCAAGCGCCAGCACTGCTTCCCTAATTACCTTCACTGTTCTCCCACTCCACTTGTTTCATTTCACCTCATCCAATGGCATTCTTCACTTAATCTCTCCTTGTATCTTCGCACACAGGCCTTTCTCTCAAGCTCACTCACTTTCACTGCTTCATTCACGTGCATGTCATTTCCTCTCCGAACATACGATCAGACAATAAACCCGACACGCTTCTCAACACGTTAACATCCACTAAGCTCTCCTCTACGCACTTGTCAATTAGCATATAACCCAGTAATGCTCGTTGACTTCCACCAAACCCACTCATTAACGTATAATTGTGTATGTATCTCATTATGAATCAAATATTCCTAGTCACCATTCCTCTTTCAGAACACAACTCGAAAGGTTTCTTCCCTAAGTTCATTCACACCGGGATTCCCTTGCCCCTCAATTAAGCCCTAAATTGTCAGACCACCCAATCGTGCATTCAGATCCCCTAGCACCAAGATTCGATACGTTACACCGAAATTCCTCCACAGTTGTGTGCACAAGAACAAAATCATCACCCACCTTTCGTGGCCCACATTCATTCTAAGCCATACCAGTCTTCGACTCGCGTCCTAACACACTTTTAACAGGGGCCCTCACTCCATCAGAAACATCACGCCCTATCTCCTAAAATTCCCAAACCATCCTACACCCTTCCGCTTCAACTTGGTCCCAGAGATAGAACACCGAGGTTTCTCTTATCAAACTTATCTGCTATTTCTGTATTTTTAGTATCCCATTTTATATGCACGCACATTCAGACTTCCCAGACTGAATCTTCGAGGACAAATCCTTCGTATGGTTCCTCCTCTTGTTCCTGGTTTTGGAACGTGATAATAGAGGAGGAGGAGGATTTCCAGTTCCAGCTCAAGCCCCTGATAGCCACATCTTCCGAAGTGTAGGAGATGAGAGGACAGAATTCATAATCACATGTCCCTAAAGATTCTCTCTCTCTTATATATATATATATATATATATATATATATATATATATATATATATATCAAATGACTGGACTATCACAACTTGAAATTTCAAAGATTTTTCTTGCCCAAGCCACACACCATCACCCAGGACACGTGGTCCACAGATCAACACCTCGCCCAAGAATCGGCACCCTGTGTCCCTAGAAACCACCTCAGACACCACCCGGTCCATGGATCACCACCCTGTGTCCCAGGACACGAGCCGCGACACCTGGTCCACAGAGTCGAGGAGACGCGCCACCTCGCCCAGCAGGGCACGGTCGTCTCCCTCCGAATTCTTTCGTAGAATTTCCACTATTTTCTAATCAAAAGTCACTTAAGAAGTTTCTCAGAAATCCACAAATAAAGACCAGACGCAAAGTATCAAAAAAAATAAGAAAAAAAAACTTTAAACAGAGTTAAACTTTCTGGTTCATCTCCCAACTTCCCAAGACTACTTCAGGGAGCTCGGGAAACTGCTTAGCGAACTCATCAAGGTGATCACAAGTTAAAATACGAGGCAAACAACAACTGTGTATGCATGCGATGGCGCTGTATTGAAATACGTATCATTCGTAGCCTTGGGCCAGTGCTATGCCCCTGCTGCCTTTTGACCTGAGACCTTAAGGGGTCGTCGGGGTCATTTGGTCACGTCGTCATACTCCGTAGTTGGTCGTACCATCGTGCTCAAGGGTCGTACCGTCGTGTTCAGTTGCTGTACCTTCGAGCTCATGGAGCTAGACAACAACAATGCAACTTCCCCGCGGCAAACCTTTCGTACTCGCTCTACACTAAATCGAGGCAGGTCTGCAAGCTCCTCCCTTCGTCTGAGGTAAATATTACATCAACTTTGAGTTCTTAAGATGTTAAAGTTCTTTTTCTTTTTTTCTTTTTCAAGCAGAGGACTTTAGCGAAACACCACCAAGCTCTCTAGACATCCCCGTACCTTTACCTCATAAGCATCATGCCCCCAGAAATTTCGTCTCCCGATGTTCTTCATCACTCTTGCAGCTCACAGTTCAAAATGGCCTAATGTAAGAAACGCTCAACAATACCCCTCGTGTGAGGGAACACGCAAGGTCTCAACGTTTCTCTTGTTTGTGTCGGTGTCAAACGTTTTTTTTTTTTTCTGTCAAGCTGCACAGAGTCTCTCCTCTGCACCTACGAGACAGCTGACGAGAATGGAATACGCGTTCACAGGCCAGGGAGTAGTGCTACAACTGAGAGGCATTTGTATCTACCGTCTCGTGACAGCTACACAGTCACAACACCCCGAGTGGCATGAGCAATGCCCCTTCTTTCGATTAAAAAAAAAAATCCTGAGGGCCGCATGCATGTCTGGCGAGATTATACACAGATGTCAACTTGCCTCAGCGCTGTAGGCTGGCGACGTTTCACGGACATTCATGGACTTTATAAACCAACAGTGTGAGCTTCCTCCTCCTCTATCAAAGGGGAAGCCAGTGATCAAAGTTTGTGTGTTCATTATACGACGTGCCATCTTGATACAAGCAAAATTAACGACCTGTGCATAATCAGAATGGATACGATGTTTCTTACGCCACTAAATTGCACAGTGACAGAGGACATAGTCTTATTCCCACTGCGATACTGCTTCTACCGGCGACTGAACTGGGCCTGTTGACTCCACCCATATGGACGGTGAGAGAGAGAGAAAGAGACCAAAGGACAGAAGGAGTTACAGACAGACAGAGACACAGACAGTTGCATCAATGGACAGGCTGCGTTTTCCTTCCCCCTTCTCAGTTTGTGCTGTTCACTGTCCTCAACATCTCTTCGTAAGGTTCATGTTGTTCACTGGACATACTGCTCGTCAACTGCTCGACCAATTGTATTTAAGTTGCTTGAAGTTACACGTAAAAACAGATCTTTCTTTTTCCCCCTTTGGTAATCTACCAGTTTGACTCCGTATCGAAACTAACTTTGGATATCAAGCAATAAATGTCGATTCGCACTGGTATCAACAGCATAGTGTGAAGAGGGGGAAAAACAAAAGCTGCGGAGATGTGATTTGGAGTTTTATATATTCTAATCACTACCGACATAGTGGTGAGGTTATGCTAATTAATTGGAAATACAATTCTAATTAACATAACCGTTAGTGAAACACTTGCATAAACTGTATAGAACCTCACACAACCCCACCTAACCTCCCAAGCGGCCGAGGTTCAGTTTAAGTCCGGTTTTCAATAGTCCAGGCGAAATATACCCCACGCACACACAACCGTGACTCAGCATCGCGCCAACAGCCGACGACTGTCAACACAACAGCATAGTGACCGAGCGGCCGTTCTCACCACTGCCAAGCCTCCCCACATGCAACAGCCGTTCCACGTGGTCCACATAAGCAGCCCCCACATTAATGTTAGTGTGTTTGCACTGTAAATCCCGGTTACAAGGGGTGGTTAGATGAGGTTTTCATACGTACTGGTATTTTTTTTTTTTTTTCATCCAACTGCTTAACCTACTTTTACATTAATTAACCAGATTGTTCCCCCGATACCGCTAACCCTCACCATTACCGCTTTATCTAATACCGTAAAATAAAAGAGAATGGTTCAAATGACTTTTATTTCATTGTCTAAACATTGCACTACCGTTACGGAAGAAATTCACACAATATCCAAAATACATCATCCACAAAATTACCTCTGTTTTACTATATAAAACATCCCACCACCACTGCAGAAAAAAATTCACACAATATCCAAAATATAATCCGCAAAATTACTTTCGTTTTACTGTATAAACATCACAACACCACTGCATAAGAAACTCGCTCAATATCCAAGAGCCAGTTTTCCATGCAGAGGCTAACTGGTGTGATCCATCTTTTCTTTGTACTCGTGCTGTCAACCTGGCTTCAAAGATTACTTTGAAAACACTGTTTACGTGAGAGGCTTTCTTCACACATTTTTATGCACCCGAGATGAGCGTTGGATCTTGTACATTTCTCAGTTCAGCCTCTGTGCGTGTGTGTGTGTGTGTGTGTGTGTGAGTGTGTGTGGGGCTGTCCTTGTTACAGAACTGGCCCAAGGCTTCAGGTGAAGGCGGTGATGGGGTGGGGGTATGTTCTTGCCACATCAGAAAATCCTTGCGCGAAATACTCCTCTTGGACGAGGCTGTGGTGGTGGTGTTCTTTTTAGATACCATCTCGACTGCCACACGCACATCTTGTTCTCCTCTCCTTTACTTTCTGTATTCTGATCTCTTCACTCTGTATATTTCACGTATCTTTGACATTGTTAGTTCGTTTCTCACTTTCTAATGATTTTTTTTTTCCTTATATTTTTCAGTCAGTGACTCGCTCCCCTGTAAAACCTTTTTTCCCTTATATAATTCAAAAGTATTTTAATCTAATCCTCTTCCTATTCTGCTCTGTTTTCACCTGTTGCAGTTAATGGTATCGAACTTTCAACAGATTTGGCTTCTTGCATTATTTACACTACTTTTTTTCATCTCCCCGTATTCCTTACAACCGATATTCCTTTTAGCTACTTACCATCATTATTCTTTGTTCTCTTCCTCTTCTTAAATTCTCCGTATTTTCTCTCTTTAACCTTCTCTTCCCATTTTCCTCTCCGACTCCATCTTAAGTAACATCACTCTAATTCTCTTTCTTCCTCCTCTCTATCTCCTCCAAGTTATCCTTTTCCTGTTATTCCCTCAACTCATCCCTCTCTCTCATTCCCCCTAATGTTCCTCACTCTCTCTCTCTCTCTCTCTCTCTCTCTCTCTCTCTCCACGAACCCTGGACCAAAATACACATCCATAACCTCTACGCTCGGAGCAATATAGCATTATCTTCTCCCCTCTGTAGACTCTCGACCTAATAAATTATATGAGCTTCACATATAACACTTCTGGCTTATATATAGCACATGTACAGCGCCATCACTACCCGCTGCCCTGTAATTAGTGTACTGCAGCTCTAAATCTTACTAAATTCTTGGCCTCTTGTAGCTTGGGAGGAGCTCTGGCAAACAGATAGCTCTCGTGTGTGTGTGTGTGTGTGTGTGTGTATGTGTGTGTGTATGTGTGTGTCTACCTCTGCTGTTTTAACCTAACTTAAAACGTTAGCAAAAAAGAACGATAGATAGACACAGAAAGACTGACATAAAGACTGGTCATCTTCCTGCTCTAGGAGTCTCTTCTGACTGCTATGGGGCTCCCGCAGCACTAAGGAAGCTGGTTACGTCCGCTGGACGAACCCTCAGGTCACAAAGTGTGTGTGTGTGTGTGTGTGTGTGTGTGTGTGTGTGTGTGTGTGTGTGTGTGTGTGTGTGGTGAGAGTGAGGAGCAAAAATGAGCAGTTAGTGTTCAGTGTCTTCACAGCGGTAGATGAATCGTGGGCATGAAGGGTCTCGAGACCCGTTGAATCGGTGCTGCCAAGTTGGAGGGATGAGAGGTGTCCAAAGAATAGAAAAGAAAGTATAACTCGTGTATGTCTAGGGGGTGTGCTTTCAGATGGGTATATATATATATATATATCTTGGGACAGCGTTTACGACTGAGTTGGGAGGGTGGCTGCTTGGAGCCTGTCGGGGTCATTTCGGTCCGTACACATTTTGTCGGTGCTTTTGTTTGTTGTGGGAGGGTTTGTATGTATAAGATGCTGAATTGTGAAGTAGGGATAAGCTTTGTACATCTAAATGGGGGTTGGTTGTTAGTTACGGAATGGTTTGGATGAGGTCCTGTTGCAAAGAACTGGCTGCCGACCATACTGCGATGGAACTGTAGTGGGAGGGTCTTTATTTCACTGTGTAGGGAATGAGTGCTTGCGGTTCCCTGACAGCCGGTGACTATTCCGAGTGTTCTGTTTTGTGTGGTTTGCAGCTCTGTTATATCTGCTTCTGACATGGTGGATGATTGAGCAGGTAAAGCATAGTTTAGGTTGGAGCGGATGAATCGTTTACAGAGGATACCAAAGTATTCTCTCTCTCTCTCTCTCTCTCTCTCTCTCTCTAATTTTCTATTTCTTTATATCATTCAAAGCCTCCTGCGTTGGCGAGGTAACGCCAGGGACAGACGAAGATGTTACCTCATTCGTTCAAATCCACTCTCTAGCTGTTATCTATAATGCATCAAACCCACAGCCCCCTATTCACAATCAGGCCCCCACAAACCTTTCCGTGGTTTCCCCTGACCGTTTCATAAGAACTGGTTCAGTCCACTGACAGCACGTTACCCCATATATACCACATCGCTCCGATCCACGCTATTCCGTGCACACCTTACACCCCTCCCCGCACGTTTAGGCACCGAGCGCTCAAAACCTTTTCCACTCCATGCTTCTATACCCAATTTGTTCTCTCCATTCTCATTAACTCATCCACTTTTGGCACGCTTCTCCTCACTCATCCTCTCCATATGTCCAAACCATTTCAGTACACTCTCTTCAGCTCCCTCAACCATACTCTTCTTATTACCATTCCTCTCCCTTACCCTATGATTTCTTGGAGTCTGTTGGATACGGGGGAGCCTGGGAAGTGAGGCAGTTGCTAATGACTCGGCTCTGATGACAGACTCGAGAGCGTAACGGCAGAAGCTGGCTTCCGAGTTTGGGGGTGCGTGTGAAAGGAAAAAATTTTCGCCGAGAGTTAATGTATATAAAAGTAAGGTCATAACTTTTACATGGGGGATGGGGACGCTTTGGTTACAGCACAAGTGGGAATGGATCGAACCTGGAGAAAAACCTGGAGGAAATGGAGCGTTGTAGATACCTGGGAGTGGACGTGGCAGCTGATGGAACCAAGGAAGCTGAAGTGAGCCATAGGGTGGGCGAGGGAGCAAAGGTCCTGGGTGCATTGCAGAGCGTGCGGAAAAAGGGATCGATGTCTGTGAGGGTTAAGTCGGGTATGTTTTATCGCACAGTAGTTCCGATGGTGTTATATGGAAACGAAGTGTTGTCCATAGATTGAAAAAAAAAAAAAAATACTAAGATGATGGATGTTGTGGAAATTAAATGCTTGAGGACAATATGTGGCGTGAGGAGGGTTTAAGAAAGAAAGTAATGATTAGGGCCAGAGAGAGAGGTGTGGTAATGAGCAATGTTGAGAGAGAGAGAGCTAAAGAGGGTGTTCTGAAATGGTCTGGACATACGGATCGTATGAGTGAGGAAAGGCTGACTAAGATGGTATGGTATATATGTGTCGGGAGTGGTGGAGACAAGGTGAAACGGGGACACCATGCTGGAGATTTATGGATGGAGTGAAAAAGATGTTCTGAGTAATCAGGTACCTGATCTTGTAGGAGGGCGGAGATCCTTTCATTGTTGACTGTTTCCCTCTGACTCCAGTGCAACTACTGGGCAACTTGCGTACGTGACCTGCATCATTACGAGATCGTAATAAGGAAGGCAAAACCATATCAGTATATTACAAAATAAACAAACTTGGTTTAATCTACTAGTTTCAGTAATTAAAAGATTTCCCCCAGGTTCACACCATCTATTCTTCAAAGACTCTTAAACGTGAAAGTAAATTATGGTCTCGACTTCCTGAAGCCATTAATAGCGGCGTGATCTTCAAAGCGCTGATCGAGTTACAGGACATTAAGACGGTTTAAATTTACAAATACAATTGCCAGAGAGCAGAAGGCGTGGCTGTGTGGGAGCGGGAGGCGAGAGAGAGGCTCTCAACGCCTCCCAGGTATACTGGGAGTGAGCGGGTCGTAAATACCTGGGAGTCTGCACGTGGTATATCTTGCGTCTCCCACTCGTTGTTCCTCTCCTCTTGCGTTATTGTTGTTGTTGTTGTTGTTTCTCCTTCTAGCTCAGCGCTTTTTAACTGTACATCTTCCTCCCTTTCTCTCCCTCCTTTCATCTCCATCCCATATCCCTCTCTCTTTCCCATCACCATCAGAGTTCCCATCTGTTTATCTCCCTCCCTCTGTCCCTCTGTTTGTCTGCTTACCTATCTCACCATCTTTTTTTTTTCTCTCTCTCTCTCTCTACTTCTGTCGTCAATGTCTTTCTCATTCTCCATACCATCTTCTTCTCCCTCCTTTTTTATCATCCTCCCCTCTTCTTCTCTTCCTAGGCGGGTAACTACCTCTGTTCCTCTCTCTCCTTCCGGTCGTTGGAGGTCGTCGTCAGGACGGGTGTCCACTTGCTTCAGACCACCAGCGGGTCACACCTGCTTTTACACAGGTGGGCGAAGACGGGTGGGAGGGGGGGGAAATTACTGCTTTTGTCACGACGAGTTGTTTATTAGGGAACGATAAGCAAGGGGTCGAGCCAAACCACTCTGCCCGACCATTTCCAAAACGGGAGTTCAAAAGAAGCTGAACTCATTCTCCAGTGCAAAAGGACAAATGCCTTGAGTTATCAAGATGAAGGCAGGATTCCTGACGACGATGCCAACGAGAGCGCTGGTGCAATGCATATTACCTACCCCCTGCCACCCACCCCACCACTACCCACCACCACCACCCACCACCAAGCACGTGGGCATGGGCTCTCATCCAGGCACAAACAGGCAGACGCCTGACGCGGGTGTCAGAGGGTACGAGGGGAGGCAACAGGTCGCCCTGAACGCTGCCGGACGGTGGGGGAGGCGGCGTCGTGCAACAACGTGCAAGATATGAGAACCCGCCCTCTCCATTAAGAAGTGACAAGTCATGAGCATGCTACGCACCGGGCCTGTCATGATCCCCCCACAGAGACTGACAGCCAGTCACTCAAGACACAATACGCTAAGACAAAAAAGAAGTCATTCAGGTAAGGTTTACTGTAAATACCTCAACCGCTCCCCCTGGGACGGCGAAGGTAAGACTGGTAACTTCATTATTCTCTGCCTGTGAGTGCGTCGGTGACAGATCACGGCTTCTCCCACACTGTCCGTCGCCAAATGAATCGATATTCCACGGTGGTAATGCATGAGGATTAATTGTGCTTCAATACTCGTATTGCAGTGTGCTGGCGGGTAAAAACTGACCGAAAGTAGTTTCAAGACTTCCAAATTACCAATCCTGAACCTATCGAGAGAGAAGCAGACGATGTACCAAATACAGCAAGATCCAATCCACAATTCAAAGTTTCGAAGGAAAGTTATGAAAATCCACGAAAGCACAAAACACAAATATATTCGAGGGCGACATTCTCTTTCCCGTTTTCATATCGAAGGTTTCAGTCAGGGAGAAAATTTCAAAGACTGGTCAGTCTCAAGAGGAATTAGAAATACATAATAAAGGAAGTAAATGCATCAATTGCTGGTTTTAGAAAGCCTACGTCTCTAAAGATACTGATTATATATATATATATATATATATATATATATATATATATATATATA
>JAYMFT010173200.1:0-12185 GCA_038088735.1 Panulirus argus
ATATATATATATATATATATATATATATATATATATATATATATATATATATATATATATATATATATTCGTAAATACAAGGGGCGAAACCCCTCCAGATCCACATATTGCTGACGCTTCGTCGTCCTCCGCTTATGCTCCACCTCCACGTAAGGAGGAGGTGAATGACACACTCCGTATGACTGTCGTAAGAAAGACTAGAAAACCCAGTCTTACACTTACTGGCATGTTGGTTTGTACTTCCAGGAAGTACCGTGTTGACACGTCGTGAATCTTTAGCTTCGAATGAATCAATGAGTACGACCAGCAGCAAGTACCGAGACAGACTCCTCCTCCCCCCCTTCAGTGACTCTTCACGTAGCAATAAAAGAGGTAGAAAGAATTACTCTGGTCGCCCTAAAACCTCTTGCACCAAGCCATTCAGTTTATTGCTTTGGGATTTTACGGGTCTTAGGCATAAACATGTCCAGATATCCATTCTCCTAGCAGAATATATGGGCCATCCGTTTTCTATCTTCAGGAGACAGTCCTAAATGAGACAGTCGAAGATTCTCCCGTCGTAGAACATTGCCATCTGTATCGACGAGAGATATAGGTCATGACGTAGTTGTTTACGTCTACAACAATGTACCTCGAACAGAAGCGGCCTTGGCATCTACTCCACAAGCTGTCGCATTTAGACTGAAATTTAGTAACACTTATTTGTCCATTTTGCTGCATTAGTCATGTGGCACTAGACACTTGATGATGATGATGATGATGATGATGATGATGAGGTTATTTCATTAGTCGATCAGTTGCCCCAAAATAAGATCATCGTTGGAGACTTCAACTCTTATCGCCACTAATGGGGGACACAAACTGTTGGTGGTGGAGGGAATCAAATACTCGTTGCCTTGTCTCTCTCCATTATAATGACCAAGACACCCTCCCATTTTTTTCGCTGTCCCTACCGTGGAGACAGCACTGTGTTCAGATAAATGCTAGGCAGCTTTGAAGTTATATATGATAGTAACTTTCGTTTTGATAACCCTCACATGGGCCTTAAGGTCCACCACCACCAGCTCAAGTCATTACCATAAAAACAGCAGAGGTAAACCATGCCCCTAGTCGTGGTCACTTCGGGTGGACAGAACATAGGGTAATAGCCAAGGAAATCAATCAGAGCTCCTCAAGCGTTTGCAGTGCTGAACGGTCAACCTCTGTGCGGGCCAAAAATCTCCTCTTTAGCTAACAGGCATTGGTCCTGTATGCTCTGTACTTATCTAAACCTTTTTTATCAAGCAAGCCGAAAACTTTCCATGGTTGCTCCATCTCTAATACTGTGTGAGTGTGTGTGTGTGTGTGTGTGTGTGTGTGATGTACCGAGTACGCGTGTGACGGCCGACTTGAATTTCATTATTTCACCTGAAAAATAACAAACCACGTAACGAGAAAACATTCGCAGAACAGAGCCGCTGTCTGTATGTTGTGGAACCGTTCAGTTCTGGGTCTAGTTGGCTGGGGTTAAACCAATGAGTGTGTCCCTATAATTGTTGATAAAAAGGGACGGGTTCTCGTTAGATGAAAACTTTAAGAGTGATATATTGGATGATTTTTGGGAGAGGAGAAAGGGGGAGTAGCAGATTTTATGGCTCAGCAAATTCGCGGGAAAATTGGGCCGAGCAGAATGTTTAATTCGATTGATATTGATTCTAAAACCTAGATCTATAAATTGTGCCTTTGTCAGTAAGTTGTATTTACGGAAGCTTTCAGACTACGAATGTCAACAGACACCTTCTCAATGAATCCTATGCGGAAAACAAAAGAGCAGTGAATCCTTTTTAGCTGCGTTCCAACAACAGACCGCTTACGACCCTATCTGTTGTTCATCATTTCAGTTTCATTTCTGACATTCTGGTCTGAGACTTACGATATTTCTATCTGCGTTTTGTTTATGAGATTGGTATCAACGGCAAAATATCATTATATTTGCTTATACTACTACTACAGAGTACAGTTGTGTATGGTATTGTGTATCCAGGAACACCACCACGTACCACAACACAGAATCCAACACAGGGGGTAAACAAGAAAGCCCATTGGATATCACAACACAGCATTCAACACAGTGTATACAACAAAGCCCAGTAGCCGCCACAACACACAGTATCCAACACAAAGCAAGCAAACAAAGCCATGGGCTCCTCTCCTCCTCACGCTACCCAACCACCGCCATAACACACCCAAACTCTCTTAGCAGATCAAAGTTTGGCAGCTTCATTAACTTAACGCAACTTAGACTTGACTTGGTGCATTTCAGCATTACCTGCTCGCCTGATCAACAGCTGGGCAGTGTTAAGCTCTCGTCCGTCAAATTCTGAGAGCGTGGTGTAAGATAGTCATCCTTAAACCTATATTTGAAATTTACTCATTAATATTCCTTCATTAATGCCTCAAACTGTTCTCCTGTTCACATGATCTTGAGTCAAATACCATCTTATCAATAGGAACCTTTGCCGTGTCAGTACAGGATGCCTGCCATGCCTTTAGTTACCATGAGATGACAATGGTGATTAAAACAAAGCTTTTCTGAGAAATTTACACTCCGTTGTAGATGACAAAAAGAAAGATTTCATCGTATATTGAGAAATATATTTTACCGCCGTGAACATTTAACTTTTTTCTTTTCTCTCATAATTCCTATACAGGAAACCACCTGGTGTGGACAGGTAATGTAAGGGACTTATACACCAACGCTTACGATTAAACTAAGCTATTACTTATGCGTCAAACGGTTGCAGAACTCTGATGATTTTCTAGCTCGGATTTTATACATATATATATATATATATATATATATATATATATATATATATGTATGTGTGTGTGTGTGTGTGGCAGGGGAAAGAAAGTCTGATCATCCATCAAGCCCTTCATAAGTCGTTTTCTTCAACTGGCACAAGATCTGTTGGCTAATCATTCTTCCCTATCATTTCCCTGCTACTGGAAGTAATGCAGCCTTGAAGTTGCAGAAGTTACCAGAAGCATCCTGCAGGTAGTGACACCGTGTGTGTGAAGAGTCATCTTTTAGCGAGGTTGAATGATCGTCAGTGGACGGAAAAGAGTACATTCTTGTAAAGGATTTTCTCGCTTCAGAAGAGTCCATTACATCCCTGCTGCAGTCTTGAATCTCCAGGAGCCTCATAAAAGGGGTTTTTGCTGTCTAGTATGATGGTTATATGAGTAATGATACTGGTAATGATAATGATGATTATAACAATATAAATGATAGTATTAGTAATAATAATAATAATAATAATAATAATAATAATAATAATGATAATAATAAAATTCATAATGATAATAGTAATGATAATAGCAACAATAATAAAAACAATGATGATAATGATTAATAATTTAGCGAGAACTCATTATCCATCTTTGCTAATTAAATGTTAACCTTGGGAGAGGATGACAACACTGCCATCGGCTTTATAACATCACCTAAACTGTTCACAGCTTTAGCTTGTGCTTTATTCCCAGGACAAACAAATGTTGAGTCCAGCGTACATATTTTTTTTTTCTTTTCACAGAACGAACAGGGGCATCATAAGATAACTATAGGGTCGTATTCGTCATTTAATATATCGTCCAAGAGAGAGAGTTAACCATTTGACTAATCCCTTGCTGAGGCCCTGAGGGCCAGCGGGTAGATGGTCCACTCCCGGGTATTGAGTTGTTATACACAGCTTGAGTTCTGGCGTTATTTTCCCATATGATCATCTAACTTCGGTGGATATTTTCAGTGATTCCCCATTCAGTAATCTAGCACTCCCTTAATCACGACGATTGTGGCAATCATGTAACAATACAATGACTATCGTTCCACTTTCACAGAAGTATTATAGCCAGTAACTACATCCTAGATATATGGGGACTAATCAAGTGTTTACTTCGGATACTATGAGACTTCTGTGGTACTTTCCACCTTTCTGTGAGACTTTCCCGGGGACACCCTGGCTACAGGTATCATCCGGGCCAGCGTGGGATCCTTGCACCAATATCCCCGCAGTTGGTGACCCTCCCAATAACTATAGATTTCCCGTGAATATTGCTGAGAGTTGGGATGCGTGGGAGAGAGGGGAGAGGACGGTCAGCAGGGAGAGGCTGCAGGAGGAGAGGGCGAAATAAAGGAGGAGTATCGATGGAAAGTGAGATATAGGATGGGTGAGGTGAGGCTAAGGGAGGCGTTGGTATAGGTTTCCAGGCTCATGGATGGTTTCCAGCGCCGCTTTACGCTCCTTGTTCTGCCGTTTCCTTAGATTACGTTCATCACTGTAGCTGAGCATCACCGTAACTATGCTTGGAACTGGGCAGCTGCAACTGTCGTTCATCATCTGCAGTGAAGCCTGTCAGCGTTTTCTATTAATAAACTGCCAAAGAATATTTGGTTCATGCCTCTTCATGCGATTATAGAAAACGCGTTTTTCTGTGCAATGCTAGACTCGTTGTTTGTGTTACTTAACAAAGTTACAGTTTCTAGTGTCTGATGATGGATGACTCTGAACTGTAGCGAACGTTGGTCTTTATTTCCACCGTGGCTTCCAGTGATCTACAGCGTTATCAGGTTTTGAGACTATCATCCCAACTGCCATCTGTCGTCTGGATTTAAAGCTGGGGAAGTTTGACCCACACCCGACTAGCCTGAGTTGCCTCATAATTCCGCCACTGAGAAGCACATCCTAGGAAAAATCAGTTCTGAATATATTTGATGCAGGATGTTTGCTGGTGTAGTAGACTCTCGTCCAGGTTGCTCGACCGGTAGTGGCCTTTTGTGCAATCACTCCATCAAAAGACATGTGTATGTTACTCCCCGGAGTCTGAAGCAAGTTCATAATCCAGATTCAACACAGCGTTCACTCATCTGAACCGAACCACTCAAAGCAGATAGATCCCTCCTTATGAACCTATATAGTAATTTTTGTTTGAAGCAAATATATTCACTGGATATTACTTGAAATCATATAAGGTCTTTGATCTCTTCTGAAAGGTTTCTCTTTGTTTTACCTGTTGGCTAGATGTTTTGCATCAGAATTTTCTTTTATAATGGTCAAGATAACTGCTGTTTTCCCAGCTTTTAGGACCGTACTTTGAAAGCAGTTTCCTCTTCTATGATATACGTTTCCTGATGCGATCGTACCGTAAAGTGTTTTCGTCTTTGTGGACGAGATCCAGCCAGTGTAAACTTCAACGTCGTAACTCTCGGAAATATATGTCACACGGTTGTCACCTATTGCTTGGCCTGGACGTCCAGCACTGGGAGCCCCACACTCGTGCAGTTCGTCTCTGAAAAATGACATTTCTCTGCTGCGAAATCACCGAACCGTGTAGACGGGGGAGCTTTTATGAAGTCCTGGGGTCAGATTGAGCCAACTGTCAGTGAAGGAGGTTCACAGTTGGACAAATATTGAAGGGGGAAAAAAAGAAAACGATAATCGATGAACGAGGAACGTAGTTGCGTTATTATCAATATGATTACACCCAAATCATTTTATCCAATTTCATGTTTCTTTCCAAAGAAGTAGAATGTGGGGAAACTCAGCTGAAGTTAGAATAAAGCATGTGACAAAACTCTACATCCGAACTGCAGACAGAAGTAAGAACCAGGAGAATCATCTTTATTCAGTGATCAAATATATGCCAGCTGTTGAATCACTTTTTATGCCTCATATACAGTAGTATGACGGCCCTACAGGCTAACTGACTGTGTCAAACAGACTACACCCTTACAGTTTATACCACTCTTGCCACTGAGTTTACAGCGCCGCAAGAGCCATTGGTCTGTGTATCTAAGATTTAGTATTCCAAAACGTTCTGCAACGTATTGACATGAACGTTGACGATACGCTATCAGCAATGAATGGATTGTAAGTATATAAAACGGGAGGCCCAAACATGTTTTAACCGAATAGACGAAAAATGAGATAGTGTTAAGCCCTTGACTGCTCTTTTCACTAAGTCACTTGCTATGGGGCAAGTTCCAAAGGGGTGGAAATCTGCCAATGTAACAGCGAACTTCTAAAAAGGTAATGTCACCGTAAGTTGGGAAACTTATGGAAGCCATCATTCAGGACAAATTTCTAAACATCAGATCCGCGAAGAACATTATCTGTGCTTCCTTAATTACATGAAATATTTGTAAGTTTCATTCTCTTTGAAACATATGCATAACTTTCTATCTTTACCACACAAATCTTTTACTTTCTGACACCGACAAACTTTCTGCTCTTACCACACTGACCTGCTAATTTCTGACATAGACAAACTTTCTACCCTTACCACACTGATCTGTTACTTTCTAACATAGACCAACGCAAACAGTCTCGAATGGATCTAGTAGTTTAATGCTGTTTGAATTCCTTTGTATTTCTATGCACTCTTTGAATTTCTACAGGAACAAGAATATTCACAGTTTTTCATGTGGATAACATGTTTAAAGAAACTGTCCACCTAGTTCGCTTTGCTTGCATTGGTTACACCGCCTTATCAAAATTCATGATATAAACAATCTGAAAGAAGAAAACGAAAGACTACAAGCTCAATCACACCCCCAGGGCTCACCTGTACAACACAATTACAAGCACTCACGAAGCATAGGAGTCGCCTAAGCCCGCAGACACAAACTTAGAACCAAATGCAAGGGCACAATCATGCATACAACATTATACACATGGATTACATCCATTGGAAGCACACAGCCTTAACAAGCATACTCAGAGACAGGCTTGCATACGCATACAAACACACAGATCCACTCCTACTTGGATGTCGACGAGATCACAATACACTCTAGGAGATACTAAAGCAAAGACTTGATGAGCCAGAGACTGATGAGACTATTAGGATGGCACGGCACGGCAGTTATACAGTATCTAGAGGTCGCCTCACTCTGGGTAACATGAACTATTTATCTCCTTACCCTATTGTCATTTGCTCCTCAGCCGAAATAGACTCTCCTTGCTTCAAGTTTTCATATCAGTGTCATGAACTCTCAGTCTCTCGTTCATATCCTTTCTGCAAGTCTGTACTTCTTTTAAACTACTAAAGAAATATTTCTTTATTCTGTAAGCTCCAGCGACCGTGTATCACGTCCTGTGGATGTCTCATCCTCTTGTCACTCCGTACAAACACGACAGCAACGTCATCAGCGGCTGGGTAAAACGTCCATTTCATCTGCTGACTGAACGTTCCTCGCGTTTAAAGTTTAACCTTTCTCGTATATTAATAATGCACTGTAACACGACAGTGAAGGCTAACTTTGTTCTGTGCAGTACAACCTGTGGGGGAAGGACAACGCTTCAGGGACATATTCCTCTCCATTTTGCTTTCGTCCAGGCCTCTGCCACCTGGTCATCTCTCCGTCCTGTTTAATGTCACAAGGTACTCCTCAGACTGACCTGCAGCTGAAGGAAGGGAAAGCAAAGAGCTTAATGTGGAGGCGCTGTCCCCTATGGTGTAGAAATGTAGACCATGGAAGCAGTAGATGTTAGACTATATAAACACTTTGCAATGTGTACCTGGAGAAGAATGATGGAGGTGAGTTGGCTGGGACATCAAAGCGAAGTAAAGGCTTTATTAGAAAGTGTAAGAGGGGGCAAGAGTTTACTTAAAGTAATGGTACGGGGACAAGAGAACTGGGGAGGACATATATTGTGAGGAGAATGTCTCCTGAAAGATGAGGCAGAGGGAAGATGAGAAGGGAAACGATTAAGAAGAAGAAAGAGAAAATCTATCCCGAATGGCCTGAATGCCGGGAGACGTTATTATACGAAGAGGGAAGCTGAAGACTAAGAGGTTTGGCAAGAGTTAGAATCAAAGCAGATTCCTCATCTTGATGTTGAACTTCGTGCATGGCTGAGTGAGGCAGATCCCTCTCAGGGGTTCGAGGCATTGATAACACGTCTGAGTTTGTATGGAGACATGAACCTACCCAAGGAAGGTTCCGATCACTGTACTTGAGGCTACTCGTCGAAGGTTCGAATCACTGTACTTGAGATTATTCGGCCAACAGAGAACGATACTCGATCATTATATTCATTTTTTATCGATCTTCACATCTCTTAACGATATGAATTATGGTGAAGTGTAAAAATTCTGATGCTCGAAACCAGGCTTTGCACACAGTCAATAGATTATGATACATCCTCGGCTGGAAACCGGACCAACTTCAAGCTCTCCCCATCGCCTGTCTGTCCCTCGTCTGTGGACACGCCAGTAAAGTTGACAGGCGCATGATGACTGACCTCGCATGCCTTGTTAAGATAGAAATACCTTGTTACTGTGAAAGCGGACGTCAATTTACGCCAAGAAGGTTACTACTCACACAATGGGCAATTCCTACATCCAATTTCTGGCTGCTGGGATGATGATTTTTCTGGAAAAATTATCACTATAAAACAGGAAAGTTCTGCCAGCAATATAGAAATTGTGAAGAAGAAGATTGACGGGGTGAGTAGGTTTACCACTGAACAATCCCATTCCGCCGTTCAGGGTATGGCAACCAAGGAGAGAAGGTAGAGGAGACGGTGAGAGAGGGTATGGTGGCTAGGGTGGAAAGGCGCTGTGATGGCCAGGGAGGATGTGGTTGTTCTATAATTTCCACTATTCTTTACTCTTAAGTTCTAAAACTCCTGAAAATTGATTATAAGTCTTCGAAACTAGAATATGAAAGTTAAGGAAGGCTGCGAATTTAATGAAAATGAATAAAACTTTATATTATTCTTTTTCTTTTGTTAGGAAAAGAACCAGAAAACTTCATCAATTACATATACACAAGGAAGCAAAACTTATCATAGATACGTAGAATATTTGGTGTAGTGGAGGCATGCAAGACACAGTGTCATAAGAAAGAAACAGAATCAACAATGGGCATGCATCACCAGGGGTCACAGACATACAACACAGACTTCATCCCAATGGCAGTGACAGACAGGCAGACTTTACAGACAATACCTCACGTTCAAATTAGACAGCTACAGGTACCTCAACACTCCTCTGATTCCAGTAACTAAAAGAGACAAGAATGAAGAAAAAATGAATTCATATAGTCTATCAGGATGCAGATACCACTAGCAATACAGCATAACACGACACTTCATAAAATTTTCACGATGAAGAGGATAAGAAATATATTCGTAACAACAGAAGAACTGACATAACAAAACTTGTTAAGGTGATAAGTCCTGAGTAGTAATCGTGAGCTGAGGATTATCGTGAAAAACAGACAGGTAAACAAGAGCGAAAGAGACCTTTGCAGGATTTCCCGGAGGGGAGGTAGTAAGGACTTCTGTTATAAATGACTTGTTGCAAGCATGATTTTCACGTGTGTTGAAGTCAATTCAGGATTTGCTTAACTCTCCGCTCTGGATGCAGGGAACGCGGGGCAAAGCCGCTAATATTTGATGAGTAAGCAACGGTGTCAGCCGTGTCCAGTGGACTCACTGCCTAGCAGACATAACCAGGAACACTCATAGAAACGTTTCTCAAATGTCAGCAGCTCGACTGGCAATGTTGTACGTAATTCTATATCACAGACACAGAGCACAGCGAATATCATGTCTCTGCCACAGAATATGGATATTCTATGTTCATCTGTGGGTAGGTAGACATGTGTGTAGTGTGGAGTAACGTGGAAAGATTGGTTACTTTAGGTATATTACCTGTCACTTTCCTGTGTTTAGGAATAAAGCTCTCGTCTTAACGCAACCGTGTGTTTTGGTGGCTGTGGGCACAGCAGAAAATAAAGGTATGAATGGAAACAAAAAGCAGCAAAAAGGCGGAGGCTACGGCACAAGTTTTGTCTCAAGCCGCGTCAACAGCAGCCACAGAAACAACAGTAGCGGTGGTGCTAGTAAGGCAACAACAGGAACATCAACAGGAATAGCAGTAGCAACAACAGTAGCGGTAATGCGAGCAACAACATCAGCAAAAGCAAGAAGGTAATAACAAAAAAATAAAACAGCAGAGAGAGAGAGAGAGAGAGAGAGAGAAAGAGAGGGGGGAGAGAGAAAGAAAGAGAGCAAACGCAGGGAAAAATAAACACATGAGCTCCAAGCTTTCGACTGTATTTCAAGCCATTTCTAAGGATACAGAGTCAATACGAACAAGAGAATATGTACAAAAACCAGCCAACACCACAGCTGAGGAAACAGAGAACCGCTGATCACAAAAACCAGCCAACACCACAGCTGAGGAAACAGAGAACCGCTGATCTGAGAAACATGGAAAGGTTTTAACCGGAACGGTAAAGTGACCCGTCCCTCTAACGGGCAAAGAACGTCAGATCACCTACAGCCTTTTTAATATCGCCACATTTCAACATTCTACGAATGATAAAGATCAACAACTTCGTCCTTTTAAGCGATACATTTACACTGATGCTCATCCAATGTGCCATAACTGCTGGATACCCTCTAACTACACAGTTCATAGAATGAGTAATGAATGCTCGAAAGATGGAAAGTAAGTATCAGGATTTATACATCAGTCATCAGTCAAGCTAAAATATGTCTCTCTCTCTCTCTCTCTCTCTCTCTCTCTCTCTCTCTCTCTCTCTCTCTCTCTCTCTTGCTGGCTGTTGCTGCCTATGGACTAGGAAGATACGCTGACTTGAGAAAAGAGTTCTCCATCATATCCGCTCTTGACTCTGGAGCGAATAGGGTATAAAATTTTTTCAGTTGGGTCAGTTGATGGATGGCTTTGCATGTCCAGACGTTACAGACGAGCTGAAGAAACGCATAGCTAACGGGAGAAGCAGTCTGGTTCCGTTTTTAGAAAGAAAAAGTGTTACTGAGGTAATTTCGTATTAGTCTGTGAATAGCTAGTGATCTGATGCCGCTAAATCACCCCTAAAAAAAAATGTAGATCAATCTGATTTTTTTTTCCTCTCACTCAAAATCAATAGAGAAAAAAAAATGAAAAGGATTTCCTATAGTGGAACAAAAAGTTAACTGCGTAGCTCTATCTCCGACAGCCCTTCATACTTCCCCAACACGGGGTAAAAATATATCTTTTTTTCTGCTGGGACGAGAGCGTGGCAGAAAATAGTTGAAGGGGATTCAGGAAAAACAAAAGACGTATTAGTTAAAAGTACAAATCTCTGCTTATCACCTACACACGACTATTATGTGGCAAATTATTGAAAACTATTATTTCTATAGGTTTACAGGATTTTAAAGAAATACATCTATACATCAATGGAAATAGACTGATTGTTATAGGATTAGGATTTGTGATGGAATTACCTTACCGGCATTTGGAAAGACATGTACATAACTTCAACTGAATATAGATAATGATCAGGATATCCATCTAACCCCCTGAGCAATCGACCGACTACAAAGCCTGTTAGAAAGCAAATGAAGTGGTCAGTACTGAGATAAACTCATTAAACTTGAAATACATATCGTAACTGATCATTTCCAAGATGGCTGATGGTAACAGACCTGGCCAGCAAGACTGGCGAGCAAGGTGTCTCCCTCAGTTGCTTTATTCCCCAGGATATCTAGCAGGGATTATCTTGATGTGGAAGCCAAACGAATCACGACAGAATTGAACAAGACCCCTCTTTTCTCGGGCGGATGTTTGGTTGTCGAAAAAGAAATATAAATGTAAAAGATAATCGTTTGGTGTGGTGACGGAGAGAAAAAATGAAAATGATGTTGAACAGGTTTCCTGATATCGTACAAGTTAGACTGGTTCCCTACCCGTCCAACATGGCTAAAACCCTTCGCTAAGACACCAGACTATCATGAACTGGGAACTCCGGGCGAAGGTTGATGTCTTGTTTACCCATGTTTTGACGCTATGAAAAATTATGCTGATTTTCACGAATTATTGACATTAGATATTGTGCTCAAATAACGACACCGTTTGAAAATCTATCGTCCATGAAAAGTTTAAGCTGTCTCTTTGTCAGCTGTTTGCTCTGTGATGATCTATACAGAGTGAAAGTATTCATTTTTATATTCATATATAGATATCTAATTAAAACTGAAAGAACTATTTCCTTTTAACTGTGTTGTGGAAAACTGTAAACAGTTAGAGGAAAGTCATTGCTCTAGTTGTTATGGCCAGAAACACAACAGAGGACCAAATTGCTGTACATGTAAAACGCTAAATTGAAATGGCCTGTTATGTAGACA